>PVIR01011036.1:0-48308 GCA_004026965.1 Petromus typicus | reverse complement strand
CACATATTTCTCACAAGACTTATGGAGAAAAGGCAGTAAATGAATGAATTTGTAATTCATAGCCCTTCATAACAAAAGTCACTCTCTACTTTACAAAATGGACCATTTATATCCAGTTTCTAGTGTTACATTATTTATTTTTATGAGAGAGATCACCAGAAGTATCTTTAAGTTTTATAATTATACAAATAGACTTTTGGAGAAAATCTAAGTTTTCTCCATATGTACTTCCAAACTCTTGCATCTTCTGCTCATTATCCAAATCCAGTGCCACTTACACATTATTAAGTACTTTTTATTAACAGCAACATTTTTCTCCCAGTAGAGAAATCTGCATTAAGGTGTTTATAACAGAGGGTCACAAACTAGATGGCTTAAAAACAGAAATGTATTGTCTGACAGTATGAGATATTCATAAGTTAAGTACAGAATGGAGTTCTTTTGGGGGCTTTAAGAAAAACATCTGTCCCAGATATCATTCCTTGCCTTGAAGATAGTCATCTCCACGCTTATATAAAATTCTGTGTCCCTATGTCTAATCTTTCCTCTTTTATAAAGAGACAATACCACTCATACTGTATTAGGGGTCCACCCAGTCATCCATGACCTCACTATAACTGATCACATTTACATTGTCACTATTTTCAAATCAGGTCACATTATGAAATGGCTAGAACTTCATCTCCATATATAAATTTACAGGATGCGTAATTCCAACTGTAACAGAGTTGATGACTTAAACCTTGGTAATCATTTGTAAAAGTCACCTGGTAGTTCAGGTCCTCCTACCCAGGTACATGACGGGATGGTAGGTCTCCCCACTCTGATGTGGGTGGGTGACAGTAAGTGTTAGCCTGTGAGTTTTAAACACAAGTGATCTGTGTAACTCCTCAATGGAACCTAACAGCTGGTGCAACACACTCAAGATTTTTCTTTTCCTTTGCGTAAAGCAATCAACATGTTCCAGATATTGGCTACATAGTTGCTTAGATTCCTGAGTCACTTTTATAAACGAAAGCCTTCTGCTCAAATATAATCAATACATAGGTGGATGTAAAATAAACTTGTTTGTTTTAAATTACAGGGATTTATTACTTATTGTTAAGAGCAGTAAAAATTCACCTTGCCACACTAAGGCCAACATTTGTAGTCTGTCATGAATGGTACAGTGAAGATGAGGTGGGTTATATAAAGTCAGAAGCTGTTTTCAAGTGTCTTCCATCAGTGAGAAGCTATTAGGCATGGGCAGTGTAATGATAATTATTGTTTTTGCCCTCGAATTTAGGAATCCTAAGAAAGTGAGATAGAAAAAGAGAGAGAAAGGGAGAGTAGGCAAGTGCAATCTAGTGTAGATGACCAGACGAAGACAAACATAAATTATAGAAGAAAGACATAAGTAAAGTAATTCATCAGTACAAGGTGAAAAGGGGAGTGGTCAGCCACCTACACTTCTAAAGATCCTTACGTTGAATTAGTGAGGAAGCCTCATTCTCCAGAATGCTGGGATTACAGCCCTGACACCACCATGCCCAGCTCCTCTTCCTTTTATAGATCAATTATTTCAGACACTTGTCACAGAAATGAAATATTGACCCTTATACCTCCCAATAAATATTGCAAACAAATTTGTGCCTCAACCTCTATTTTCTAGGGAAACCAAATTAAGACAAATCACAGTGTCAAAGATAGATGCATTAAAGATTTTTAAAGGTAAATTACAACTCTTCTACAAATATAAAATGAACACATGTCAAATATTTTATTTAACTTATTAGTTAATCAGGGAACCTGGAAGTTATTATAACTGGTTCAAAGGAAAACAAAATGCTACAAAAATTTTAGCTGTCATGAATACTGAAACAGATTTGTACTTGATATGGAGAAAAAAAGGGAGATTGTTTTCCTCAAAGTAGTATTCATTTGTGTTTGTCTTGACTATCCATTTACTGGTCCTGGGTGTCTAGGTGATTTAAAAAGCTTTAAATAGGTCAAAAGTTGTGAGAGACAGAAGTAATCTGGGATGGGTGTTAGCGAGACTTACTTGTTTGGTACTTTTCAAATTTTTTCAATTTCTCGCAGGTAAGGTAGGGAAGATCAGCAGAGGAACTTGAATAAGAATTTGTGTAATATTCACATGGCAAGTTTTGAACACCTAACCTAATGGAGGAGAAGGATAAACTAAAGGTGTTTCTGGAAAATAGAAAAGTACTTGCCTCCTGGTAGGATGTGGGGAGTGCACCATGAGGGACTGGAGATTATACCATGTTTATGAGGGCAACTGAACACTCTCACTACTGAACCTTGGCAGTGGGTGGAAGGGGAGCTGCTGGTGACCAAATTTCGTGTTGCAAACATCTGACTGCTTTTATCTAGGTGCAGACGTTATGAAGTAGGAGGCAGGGTAGCTTGGGCCCTGGAGTCAATCAAACAAGAGTTGCATCACGATTTACCACTTCCTGGCCATGTGAAGAAGCTATGGAGCCATTTTGAGGTGAAGTAGGTTGTTTTTGCAAAGTTGATGCAAGGACTAACTGACCTATTTTTTGTAAAGATCTTGTTTTGCTGGCAAGCTCATGATTCTCTCTTAATACATAGGAGCTATTACTGTGTAATCAGAATGAGAGTAGTATTTTGAGCTCTGCCTTTAAGCACCAAAGGTCTGGAATTCTATTGCTGCAGGAATAACTATAGTAAGCCCTCCAGGAGAATTTCTCTATCTATTAAATGGGCCACAGTTATTACCTGCATTACCTTTGTCTTTGAATGTGTTTTAATTCTTATTAATTAAATGGGATTTATATAAAGTTAGCATTTACCTGAAAATAGGGGAAAGACCCACCAACAAGATGCCTGCTCTAATGTGAATTGCTCATTCTTAACAGCTCACAAGGAGAAGCTACTAACATTCTAAAATTTAAACTGAAATTTCAGTAGAGAGATAACTAGGCAGTCATTATTGATAATATTCCTTTTCCTTCTACACACCGTGATGGTTTATATTTTTGTTTTGGAAAGAGATTAGATGTGGTGAAATTATAGAAAAACAAGGAATTTCATGATACTTGCATAGAGTCTGTTCTAAAATGGATCCCTTTGAGGATTAGAGCATTGTATTGTGGGTCCTATATGTGTCTTTGTTTGCAAGGATAATGAAAAACTTCCAAGCAATGGCAAATCTAACTCATCTTAGTCTCTGAGTAAGAATTCCAGAGTCATGACCTTAGAAGAAGGGGCTCTTGGCTAATGAAGACCATAGTAATGCTGGTGCCAGTGACAATTATGGCACAGGATGATTATACCATGGCCCTGTATTCACATGTGCATCTTAAGTCACCTATTCTAGATTATATTCTCCTTTTAATCAAAGGGATGTACTTATTCTTATCATGCGTAAAGTCCTGGATATTCTGAGAATGGACTAAGAAGTATAAACCCCAATTCAAAAGAAAATGGAGAAGAGTGGAGAGAAAGTACTCCTCACTTGGAAAGAGGTTAAATGTAGGCCAGCCTGAAAAGCAGATGTGAGGGGTTACTCCTCAGAAGATCCTTTTATTTCCAGAATACAAGGTGACACTAGAGTAGGCTCCAGGACCCAGAGTCCTGGTTCTTAAAAAAAATCATCTTATGACCTGAGTCTGACCCAGAAGTAGCAGAGCCATTGGACCAAAAAATATCAGAGAACTAGAGCAATCAGTAACTGTTAACCAGCTAGAGACAGAAGGAGTTTCCTAATGATTTAGTACTGGAAATGTCCAGGAACCTTCACGTGCAAGTGTGTGTGTGTGTGTGTGTGTGTGTGTGTGTGTGTGTGTGTATGTGTGTGTGTGTGTGTGTGCACGCACATAGGAAATAAAGCAGTAAGTAGAACACAATTATAAGTTCATTTAAAAAATAGAGAAATGTGTGACATTTCTTGGAATCATGAAGCTTATAGTACAAGTGAAGTGAATTTAGAATATACACAAGTATGTGTTTGACATCAAAGCTCATCTTTTAACGGCCACAGCAGAAAGTTTCACATATGATATCAAAGCTAGCTTGTTTTGAATAGGAATCTAGAAACTGAAAAGAAACACAAACAGAAAAATCCTCCTCTTCAAATTTACCATTCTGAGTAAGAAAGACACTCCAAGGGGAGGAGACTGTGGAGTGTTTTTAATTAACCACAATCAAATGGTGATTGACACCATCAGTGACAAGGATGAGGTTTTTCTGTTTTAACCAAAAGGTCTTCTGGGTGAAAATGGAGAAATAGCCTGGAGTAAAAAGGAAGCTCAAGGCAGAAAGTTGTTAGGAAAACTGTGAAGTAGAACTGTGTGTCTACCTCATGGTTTTCAAAAAGCGAACTTCACTCCTCGAACTGTCTTGAAATTTACTGCCTCAAGTTGCCTGAAAGTTTGCTCGAACGAAGTATGGAGAAAAGTGGCAACTCCTGATGTCACAGGAGAGCTGGAAAAAAAACCTTAGGGTCCTCTCACCCAAAGGTACCAAGTTGTTTTCAAGGAAGAAGCCTAAGCAGCCCTATTGCAAAGCTATGTGTGCAAAAGAGAAGAAAGAACTCGTTTAGTTGAGCTGAGGTGGAAAATTAGGGCCATTTTTGTCCCTCCCCCCCTTTTCCTCATGTGATTCTGTTTGACTTCAGTCAACTTAGTGCTGGGCTGGGGATGTAGCTCAGTGGCACAGCACCTGCTTGGCAAGCACTAGGTTTGATCCCTGGTAGCAAAGAAAAAACAGTGAACTTAAGGCTAGAAAGAAAAATTGTTTATAAAAGAAAAACCAGGAGTCTTAACACCTCATTTCATTGACAAGCTAAGCTAGTGCTACATGGACAAAAGAGTGGGCTGCAGATCTTGACCCAATTTCTCTTGATCCTCAAGTCAATATTTTTGTTTGACTTTTCGTAGATAGATTTTCTATACCTTATCTATCTAATCTCTCATGAGCCCTTTAGAATTGGCAAGTGAAGTAGATGTGACCACTTTTATAGCAAAAATGATAAATTATCCAGTATCTCATGTTCCAGTATGTGGGAGAGAGTTTATTATAGCCTTTATGATAAACTCATAAACAAATTAAGAACCAATTTTTTTTCCCATTTTGTTGATAAGAAATATGCAACTTAAATAAATTTACTTGCTAAAGATTGTGAAATAAATTGGATCAAGGGCCAGAATGGGAACATAATCTGTCTGAGTGTACGAATCATCATCCTTCCCTTGGTATTTTGCTTAGGTCACCCTGCAGGCTCCATCTCCTTTTGGTTTCTGTCTTACCTTCTCAGAAGTCTCATAAATGAAGAGTAGCCTAAAATTTGGAAATTTACCACCTCAAGTTGCCTGAATTTTGCTAGGCTGAAGTGTGGAGAAAGGTGGCAACTTTTCACATCTGCCTCCATCATGGAGATGCACACACAGAGAAATCACACAAGGCCATGCAAACATAAAACAATTTGAACTGTGAAGGTTTCCTTAGCTGAGTTCACTAGACTAGAGTCTGAATTGTATCACGTTGCCATGAAAGAACAACTTCTGTCTAGACAGACAGCAGATCACATTCTTGTGGAGGCAAAGGACAGGGCAGAGGAGGGAGGGAGGACAGTGCCTTTGAAAACACTGCAGTTCTGAGCTGACTCCACAGGGGTGCCGAGCAAGATGAGAAACTGACCCTATATGTTCAGTGGGAAAATCAAAAAGTAGGCCAAGTGCACATTAGTTAATATTAAAGTGAGAGTCTCTGGAACGGTTTCTGCAAATCCCTCACTCACTGGTCTAATTAGGGGAAATGGAGGATCCCAACGTCTCAGTAATTTCACACCAGTGTAAAGTGTTGGAGTTACATAAAAGTCTACCTCAATAATCCAGGCACAGGCTTGCGCTCTCCTCCAAAGAATTTGTGAAGGAGGAGGGACATGGGTGGCTGTTCAAAGCGAACCAAGTCACTATCAAAATAAGAAATTAAAATATGACCATTAGTCACTGGTCAGTATCACAGTATGAAATAACGTGACTCCCCAAAATTCCTGACTCCGGTTGCTACGGAGCAGGCTCCTCTGCGCTCACATAGAACCTACCCTCACCTTGGTCAGGGACGTAGACAGGAAGCAGTGATGGTCTATCATTTTTGGTGAGCTAGACTAAGATGGAGGAAATGAATTGCCTTCTCTTTCTCCTTATTCAATTGTCTGAACACAGGATAGGAAGCACAAGTGATAACTGACTATAGGAAATAGCATCACGCATCATCTTAGGGCTTCTGTCCTAGCTTTGTGTGGTAACAATGCCTGTTTACATGGCTCTTCAAAGTTTATACAATTCCTTCACCAGTGCCCACCTATTACATTCTTGTATCAAAACTGCTAGAAAGACCAGATTTTCAGCTGGAAGTGAATAAATCAACTCACAGACAAGTTGAACAACTTTCCCAAGAACACCCAGCAAAGGGGTTGGGAGGCCAGGGTTAGAAGCCCAGGTTGTTTGCTTCCTGATCCAGCGGGATGGCCCTCCCCACTCTAACTCTGTCTCCTGAACATTAGTATTGTCAGTTTTCCTATGCATCGTGTCTCTCCTCTTGAATCTCTCATAATTTTTTTCCAACCCCGAGTGATTTCCCAATAATTTTTAAATATTCATCAGTAAAACATTTCCACAAGGTTATTAAGTCCTTCACACGCCTGTTAGAGGGCCACTTTACCAGCAGCCAAAAAATGCATTAATACATTCTTCCATGGGAAGTAGGTTAAAAATAATATGTACCCCAGAGATAATGGAAACATGTTGACATTATTAAGGTTATAACACATTTGAAGTTACCTTAATTGTAATATCGAACAAATTAAAGATTATCAAGTACAGTGTCCCTGAACATGCCGGAGCAGCATCTTTCCTATTTGACTAATTGCTGTGACACTTGAGATCTCAGTGTGATGTTTTTCTCCACACAAGTGCACAAGTGGAGGCCACAGCACCTCTTTAAACAAACAGACAGATGTGCTTAAATAATAAATCAATTTATCTGCAGAAGTCAGAGGAGTTGCAGCCTTGATCTTTGGACTTGGCTATGAACATCTACTGCTGGCTGAACACAAGGGAGGTAGCTGAGAGTTTGGGCCCCTTAAGTACATGTGAGAGGGAGAGCACTCTCTCAGTGCTTTATCTATGAGAGAGCCCAGTATGTGCGCCCGCCTCCCACACGCCCATGACCAGGTGCAGGGCTCTGCACACTTTGACTCCCACACAGTAAATAGTTCAGTCTTTTTTATGGGATGGTCTCTGTCACAGCAGCTTGATGCTAACGCAGAAATGAGAAAGCAGCTAAAGGCAAGAGGTAAATGATCAGGGTTATAGATGTTACTTCCAAAAAATAGTTGCTGAATTTGGTCACTGTTGACTGCCTGCCCTTGAGGTAGTAGAAGGAATGCTGGATGTGGGGTTTGGAGAGAGAGGTAACCATGTTGTGTTGCCTCAGACAATTCACTGGCCTTCAGAATTATTTTTATTTTTCACAGATTGAGACCATGACACTCAGTCATAGGTCTCAGAAGACAGTAAAATCTGCGATGACAGAATTAGTTGGTGGCAGATCCCATCTTAGTTTCCACAAGCAGACCTCAAGGCAAAGATTCAGGTGCAAACAGCTTATTTTAGAGGTGGTCTCGGGAAGTGTAGCCAAAGACAGGGCAGTGAGTCAGACAAGTAGAGACAGCAACTCAAGCCCAAGCTGTGAGGAAGTGAGTAGGTGGGAGTCAGTCCTTCTGGGAGCCCTGAGCCACTGCATGGAAATGCAGCAGAGTAGTCATGCTGAGCTGGCAAAAACTGCACAGGACTCCTCCTCCTCAGGAACTCACGGCTGCAGGGAGGAGTTGGCTCCTCTGGCCTGGTCTACAGGCTGAGGGAGTGTTCTTCAGGGACACAGGAAGAGAGTGACCAGAAGCCAGGAGAACTTCCTGGGGCAACCCCAGGGCAGACTGGGGACTGAGAGGTTAGCCTTGGAGAGCACCCGAGAGGTCCCAAAAGAAAGAGTGTGAAAAAAAAATAGGACTGTTGGAAAGGTCCCGAGGGAAGGGTGGGAACTGTATCAGTTTAGAAAGTATATATGTGTACTTTAACAAGACTGTTATTTGGGACACTGGCACATACTCCAATTTTTCAACAGTAGTCTGAAATTTTTTTTTAAATGTTAGCCTTCCTATTTTTAAATTTTAGAAACTAATTCAAAACTTTAAACACACAGTTCCCTGATATCAAAAAACTATGTCAGAGATAGCAAGACTATCATTATGAAAAGACCCATCCTGCATTAATCTAAAAACAAAAGACCAAAAATCCAAAGTTAATTAATGAATGAATATAGGTTTAGCTACTTCAGAGCTCTTTATTTTCTTCATATTTTGTCTACAAATATTCTGGTCCTTCTTCATTTGAGCTATTGGTTCCCCTCAGTGATCCAAATATGGAGACCAGGGAGAGATGTTTTAGATTTTTTTCTTCACATTCTTCTTTTCATCGTTTCTTTTCCTTTCTGTCTGCCTTCTCTATTCCCTTCCTTCCTTCGCTCCTTGGATATTTTCTTGTTTTCTAGGTGCCCACAGTTCTTTTCTATCACATCCATTCCCAGTTTCTCTTTTTTTACATCAAGATCTCATCACTGTTTTTCTAGTCTACAGCTTTGTCACCTTTTCTGTTGGCCTTGCTGTGTGAAGATCACCCTACAGTTAATATTGTTGATGCCAACCTGTACTTTACTCTCTCTTGTCCAATGACTTTCTGATTTGAAACCAAAGAGAGACTTTTCAGTTTCTCATTATTGGGAATACTATGCATTCTTGGGTTGGTTTGTAACATGCATCAGTACATTTGGTTCCAGTGTTGTCCCTCTGCTGTTGCAGAAGACACATCAGGCCTCTTGCTCTTCATCATGGTGCTTTGCCCATCGGTCTTCAGTCTGTGCCTATGGCCAGCAATCCTCTATGCTTCCTTTACTTAGTCACACACACACACACACACACACACACACACACACACACACACACACACACACACTGTATCCTTTTGGGAGCTCTTTCAGGTTTTCTTGATGCCAAACAAAAGAAAGACTGGGCTGTCATGTAGAATTTGAAGAAATAGGATACCTATTTTCCTCATGTTTAGAGAACAGAATATCTCAAGTCAAGCTCAGAGGCATAAAGTTTCCTTGAAGTTGATATGTGCCACAGATCTATTCCTAATTTAACGCACTCATCATCATAGTCTCTACTTTTCATAATAAACAGACAAGCCAGAGATACCCATGAATGTTTCTCCTCCGTGACCCTCTAGAGAGATGGTTATTCCTTGAAGCTGGGGGAGTCTGTGTACTTGCAATATGTAACACCTGACAATTAGGTCTGTAACAGTCCCCAGATACACACAGGTGGTCAGACATTGAGGCACCAAGTGTATCACTGGAATCATTGAGTGTCTCCTCCTCATTTCCAGAATCCACACATCACATTAAGAAGAGCATTACAGTTACACAAATCTGATATAACCAATGTGGACAGAGAGGAAGATCTCTTTATCTGACTGTATTCGAATAACAAAGGAAACTACATAAACAAACTGAGTCAAAAGGAAATGCAGAGTGCTACCATATATTTACAAATGTTAAGTTCTCTGAAGGTTTAAAAGAACTGACCTGTTATAAAACTTTCATCTGGGGGTCTGTGGTGCACAGTGGAATCTAACAAGAGGAGACACCTGGAGAGCATCCGAGGCCCTGCACCTATGTGTGAGTGTGAGACTATAAAGCACCACCTCGAGCTCCCAGGCTTTCTTCCCGGGAGGAAGGGCCTGGCCTCCTTCACCCCTGAGGTTGGGACCCACAACTTTCCCTGGTTTCATTTGAGTGTCCCCTTCAGTAGGGGACTCAAAGCTATATCTCACCCATAGTCTCCTATCCATTGTTTTGTTTTCCAAACTTTTATTTTCCTATGGTCAGCATGGTCTGAAAACATTAAGCACAAAGTTCCAGGAATTACTGATTTGCAAGTTTCAACCGTGTGTCAGTCTGAGCAGCATGATGAAATCTTGCGCTGTTTCCCTTGGCTGTGAATCATCGCTTTGTCCAGGATTATTTATCCAGTTCTTGTTAAATGCCTTGGAATCACTCAGTAGTCCTCTGGGCTACCAAATCGACTGTGGCGATAGCACAGTACTTTTGGTCAAGGAACCATTATTTTACTTAATAATGGCCCCAAAATATTAGGAGGATAGTGATGCCAGTAATTCAGGTATTCCAAAAGGAAGACTTTATAAAGTGCTTCCTGTTGAACCAGAAAACAATTCAATAGGCAAAAAGCTAGCCACCCACCAGGGCCAGATAATGCAATAGGAAAACAAGAACTCATTTTGGATCCCCACAAAGTAGAGGAAACAAAAAATTGGACAAATATTTTGAAATACTTTATTTTATGATATTACTAAAAAAAGTACCATGGGAAAAATCTCCCACTTATTGAATTTCTTAGTCTTGTTTTACAGTTCAAAATTGCATTTATATTATTTTGAATTACATAGGAAGCCCTTTTAAAAAAAGAATTTAGGGTCTTAAGAATCTAAATGCATCCTTGAAACTCCATTTTTAAAAAATCTTTCAATAGTTTAACTCATCCATAAGCAACTACTGTGTGCCAAGATTTATGCTAAGTACTGGAGATTTCAAGGAAGAAAATTGTTCATGCATTTCATCTGCATCTGCTTCAATATTGTCCTTCTGATTACATTTCTTTTTCTGCCCAATATTTCTAAGATCTTCAGTCCAGTTTTTGTCAGAGTAACTTACAGCTCTGAAATTTTGTCTTGCAAAGCATTCAGGTCTGTCTGGAGACTGTTGATACATGCCTGTAACCCCAGCAAGTTGGGAGGCCGGGGCAGGAGGACCCTGGCTCAAGGGCAGCCTTGGCAACTTAGTGAGCTCCTGCCATAAAAGAAAATGTAAAAAAGATGAAGCTCAGTAGGAAAATGCCCCTGGATGGATCCCTGAGGACCACAAAACAAAACAAACACCCAGTCCTAACCAAGCAGACATTGAAAACTTTTAGCTGATTGAAAAAGATGTGATAGGGGACTACAACCTGCACCTAGATACAGAACACAGCTCTCAAAATGAAAACACATAGCAATTTTTGGTTCTCTGAAATATTCATACAAACAAACCCAAACTTGTCTGAATTTTTTACTTCTCAATATTTTTCCCAAGAAGCTTAACCGTTGGTTGTTATTGCTGAGAGAGGGTGATGCAGAGATATCAAGGAAAGGACTCGTTTCCTCAGGTGCCTCCAGCGACAAAAGGTAAATAGGAGATAGTGATCTAGGACGACAATGCTCTCCTGCACACATGTAAAGAATGCTAGCATTTTCTTCAACCTCCGCTGATTAATGAACCAACCTCTTTTGGTTGATACAATTTCTTAAAAATGTGCCTGCTGTTTTGGCATGGGAAAGTGGTTTTCTTTGATGGAGAGGAAAAGTAGCTCAGAAAGAGTTTTGTTGCTTTGTTGGGTTTGGTTTTAGATTCCCCACAGTGTGCCAGGAGCCACCTCAAGCCAGAAGTGTCCAATCCTATTTTTTCCTCATTTCGAAGGGACCTGGAAATGTAAGGCTGGAGAGTCAGTCCTGGGATGGACACAGTACAGAAGTCTGGTTTTGCTGAATGGCTTTGTGCACCTTTTACCTCAGTGTAGTTTCAACTGGGTTGTGTATAAGTGTTAGGAACTAAAGCATGAGAAGTATGCACATCCAAGCTCTCTGAGGTTGGGGATAGGAAGACCACCTAATAAATTAATGCCTTTTACAAATGAAACCCTTTACCCAACCAGATGAAACATGCAAGCAATAATGTGGAAAAAAAGAGGAAGAAGATATCTATTATTTTGCTTATGGTAAAAGTTGGTAGATGCATCTTTCAACTTGTTTTCACCAGATTTGTTGATCTGAAGGCATCAATATGGAGAACGTGAACCCTTTGTTGTAGGATATTTTTAATTTTGAGAAGAAAAAAGTGTAAAACTCAAGAGAAGTTAATTTTTTTACTTGATATTGATGGGAAGCTAAAACTAGGAAAGGGACGAATGGTGGGCACAGAAGAAAGAGGGGAGTGAGGCGTTCTGAAGTGTGTACTACATGCTAGGCATTGGCTATCTTGTGTTCTTTTAACACCCTTGCAGTAAAGCTAACTCCTATTACACCAATAGAGAACTGATGTTGTTGGAAGGTAAGTAATTAACCAGAATATCCGACCAAGTGAGAGTTCAGATCCAAGTGTATTCATCACTTTTCTCTGCATCAGTATCTCCTCACTGAGCTCAAGATGATAGTGCTTATGATATTTTACTGGAACACAACAACCCCAAAACAACCTGACATGTGTCTTGAGTCTGTGTTTCCCCTCTTTTCCTTCCCTGTCTCTCTTCTCCAGACATATTATATTTAAAATATACATCCCTTTTATAAATTCCTATAATACACTAAAGTCCTGCAGTGTATTCTACTATTGTTTAATAGATGATGAAATAACTACTTTGTTAGAAGCATGTTGAAGGCATGACAGACAGGCGAGCTCACAAAGGATGTCACAAGCTAAGGAGAATTGTAATTATAATGTATCATTAGTATGGTGTACTATGTGTATATATATGCATGTGCTATATGCATGTATAAATATAAAATCCTATATATAGTCTTTTGGGGAAGTGTTACATGTCAACAACTCATCTTTAAAATGGTGTTGACATGCTATCGTGTTTTCTCCAAAAATTAAGGTTTCTATCCTAACATGCTTGGCAAGAAGGCAAATTTGGTTGCCATTAATCAAAATGAGTTAGTCAAGGTCACAGAGCTAGTTAATGGCAAAACCAAAGACTCAAATGGAGGTCTGCCTTACTCTAAAGACATACATTTAACCTATTTGCTCTTGCTGCTGATTAACCAGAAACGAATGAACTGTAACACACACTTACACACAGGCAGATATGGGTTTTTTCCTTTGAAAACCATCCAAAAGCAATATACTTTTCTGTATTTCCTGGAGATGTCTCTAGACCTGAGCTGTCTGATAAATAAGTCACATTTGTCTATGTTAATTTGAATTTATTAAAACTACGTAAAATTTAAAGCACAGTTGTGGTTGCCCAGTCACACCAGGCATAGGTGTAGAATATTTCCATCATTGCCGCAAGCTCTGTTGGATGGTGCTGCTCTAATCCTTGCATCTGCCATTCGCTGTAAAGGGAACTGGTAGTAAAAGATCATGTAATGTATCCTCATTAGATGCCCCTATTTGAGTACAGCTCCTTTCCCTATTAAGTATGCACCTGCTTTTGCTGGAAGAGTTTAAATTAATTCACACATATCTATTCATTTATCATTTTTCCTGGGTATCTACTCTTTGCTTAGAACTAAGCAAAATCATTGAATACGAAACATGATGCCTTTCCTCTGAGTAGCACATAGGCTAATGCTAGAGACAGGTGTGGAGAAACGTCATTTATTTATGGTCTGGAGAGTGTTGAAACAGAGGTGGATGTAGTGGGAATAGAACAGTGGAGACACGCTGGTCAGTGCCACCATCACCAGCATCGCGCTCACCGGGACTCGTTCTCTCTCTTTGAACAATACAACACAATCATCTTTCAAAAAATACCCTCGTGCCATAAATATCCATTTCAGATGGTGATTTCACCGCTGTTCTCAGACTTGACTCTCTCCTTTCACTGCGGATGAGCCTGGCACGAGGCAGCTACCTAAAACCCCAGTGAGCTCTATCCCCCACGGCAGGTGAACTCGTTCTTTTCCTGTTTCTATTTTACAACATAAGATATCATTAAAATCATTCTGAGACCCGAGAAGACACATACGAACAGACTTAGATCAGATGGATTTCTCATTTGTCCCCAATAAATCATTTGAAATTAAGAGCACTTCCGTTTGGAGTCAGGCAACATGGGAACGCTGGAGGGCAAATGCCAGGCTTCACAGGAGGCAGTAAGAGCTGGCCCAAGGCACGGTGCAGGCTCCTTGTGGCGCTCCATTAAGATGTCACTCTTGTTACAAAGGAGGGAAGCATTCTCTATCTGGAGTCACGTGTCTTGGCTTGTGGCTTAAATAAATAATTCCTCACTCAGTGTTTCCCTCTCCTTCTCTAGTTAGAGTTGCAAAGGGGAAAATAAAATGGCAGAGTTGTACCACTGAATTACCCGAAGGAATATCTTAATATTTGACTTGCAAACTCTGATTAATACTGCATAGGCAATGCCTTTCATGGAAGGCTGGAGTAGCGATCCCGGTGCAGGATGGGGAAAGTTGAAGCCATTTACACCTGAAAGGCATCTAAAGAGTTCATCCGGGCAATCAATGCATCTCTCAGTGGGTACCTATGGATTCTAGAGTTCTTCCCTTGACAGAAGGGAGCCCTGAGCAGCAAGGAGAGCTGGGTGGCTGCATTGTCCAGGGAAGATGCCACATGGGCGGCCTTCCTCCAACAGGCCATGGTGTCTGCTTCGTGTTTTAGTTGCCACCAGTTCTGAGGCTCATTTACATATAAAGCATCTGGAAAAAGCAAAACTAATTTGAATCTTCTTTTATAAAATGTTAGCTGGATTAAAGGATCAGGTAGCTGGTTCCTTTACAAGATTCACTGGAGGGAAGTCAGAGAGAGAAGGAGATAAAATCATTAGGCCAGTCCCACACTGGCAACTGTTCCTGTGTCAGCTCAGTCTCTAAAAAGAGTAGATTGATCTGGCAGCCCCCTTCCCGCCCCTCTGGACTCCCTTGTACAGCACAGAAAGCTTTAACTGCAGATACACCTGTGACAGTACTTATCTTATCCAGCCTTCTTTGTTGCTCTAATCTTTGGCCACACTGCAGAGATCTGGGGACACCAACAAGGTGCCCTACTTTAAACACCTGCAGAGATCATTGCTACAGTTTTTACTGGGGACCTGTATCCACCACTGCTTCTTCCATCCGTTAACCTTATGGTAGAAAGATAATATCTAGCAAAAACTACAATGGCACCATTCAAGTATACAAACATGAAGTCATTTTGAAGATTTCTTTTTAAACATAATAAAACACAGCTATATAGCTGGGAGGAATCTTAAGACATCACAATTAAATTCAACTCCTACATTTAACAGAGAAATGGAAAGAAGCACAAGAAGGCAGAGGCTTCTAAAAGAAATCATATATACAGTTCACGATACAATCAGAGTTAGCATTCAAATCTTCTCAATTCTGGTTCTTGGTGCTGTTCTGTATACCTAGTTTTGTTCAATTTTATTTAACAAACAGTTATTTATAGACACTTGTGAGTGGATTGTGGTGACACACAGCCTTAATTTCAGCAGTTTGAGAAGCTGAGGCAAGAAGATTGCAAATTCAAGCCCAACCTGGGCAACTTAGCAAGACCTTGTCTCAGAATAAAAGATAATAATATAGCTCAATGGGAAGGCCCTTGGGGGTGCAGAGAGAGACAGAGACAGAGTGACAGAGAGAGATTTTTATGAGAAAGGTTCTCCTCTAAGCAGTTGGGAAAAAATAAATATGATCAATTTGCAATTCTGTTCCTAGAAAATTTAGTGTTGGATAAAATAACAAAATTATTAATAGAAATAAAAATCAGAAAAGTAAAACAAAGAAATAGAAATGTTATTGGTGTTCAGAAGTAAGAGATTGAAGGTAGAGTCCTGGGGTTAAGAGAATTTTTAAATATAAAATTAATGATTCATGATGATATTGGGTGGTTTTTAAATACTGCTTCAACCCATAAGACTGAGCCTTCCATTTTTAAAATTAACCTGTTGTCCTGGAGTGGAGAGGGTGAAAAGGCACTTATGACAGACCGGTGGCTGCAAATCTGCACTTTTCCTGAGTCTGCCCTTCCTTTCTGCCTCCTGCCATGTGTGATGCTTCCTGGATCTTCACAAGAACCAATTGACACATTGCCTCATGGGAAATTTCTTCCATTTTGTTTTGTGGATGTTTTATTTTGAAAGAGTGTTAGTTTGTTAAATGACTTATTTTGTTTTATCTGTTAAGATGACCTAGTTAAATGTGGTTTTTTTGTTTTGTTTTGTAAAGAGATGAGTTACATTGGTGTTTTGGATGTTAAGCCACAGGATACATTTCATTGGTGTTTTGGATGTTAAGCCACAGGATACATTTTCATAGTTCTTTTGGCAAGCTATTTTCCTTGTTCCTTTCTTCCCTCCCTCTTTTTCCTTTCTTCCCTCTTCCTATCCCCACTTCCTTCCCTCTCACTCCTCTTTTTCTTCCTACAATGTTCTTCCTGACTGTTCCTCATGACATTTGTTTGCATTTTCTTCTTAAGGTAGCCATTACTCTCAAGAGCTTTTCATTATGATAACCCTTATCTCTCTATTGTTATTATATGCCTGGTATTATAACCATGAATCACTTCACTGATCAGTAATATATCACCTTTTAACTGCGCAAGGTGGCACATATCTGCAGTTCCAGCATTCTGGGCTGGGGAGGCAAGAAGTTCATCAATTCAAGCCCATTCTAGGCAACTTAGCAGACTGTTAAGACCTTGTCTTAAAACTGTGGTTTGGGGTATAAAGATGGAGCTCAGTGTGAAGGTCTTGGGTTCAATTCCCAGTATGGAAAAAAAGAAAAAAAAAAAAAACACCAAGAAAAACCCATTGGGAAGAAATAACACCATACTTTGGCTTCTTCCCCCTCATCT
The DNA here is from genome assembly GCA_004026965.1 of Petromus typicus. Lineage (NCBI taxonomy): Eukaryota > Metazoa > Chordata > Mammalia > Rodentia > Petromuridae > Petromus > Petromus typicus. The sequence goes on along the minus strand of PVIR01011036.1, from coordinate 31,565 downwards.
CATGGAGACTTTAAATGTGAAGTCAGATGTCTTGACACTAGCATGACAGAAAAAGCTTCTGTTCACAAGCTCATATTTCTCTAGGTTCTCTTTGTGGCTTCACTATTTTTCACACTGGTGATACTGTGAATTTGAAGGGGAAATATTAAGGAGAATTTACAGTTTTAGATTCAATTTCTTACATTAGTAATGTTTATGAAATTTAGTAAGTTTGTAAAGCAGACTGGGAGATCAACCAAACCAGATCTCACTCTAATTTCTTTGGGTGCCACTTTCTGTTTTTCCTTTATTTCCTCTCCTTTCCTTTTCTCTTCCTTCCTTCCTTCCTTTCTTTTTCTCTTTTTTTCAACCCATGGCTTCGTGTACTTTTTTATGATTTGGGAGTTTTGGATTGTTTATTTCCTACCAAATTTTAAGTGACTCCATTATGTTTTGAAAGCAATAAAGTGTGATTAGATTCAATTCTGACTTTTTTATGGCTCATAGAACTTTATACTACTTTTAAAAACAGCAAGCAGAATCACATACACTTTAAAAATAAGTTCCTATACTTAATTCAAAGTAATACATGCACATTACTAATTAGAACAGAAGGTCTTATAATGAAAAAGTAGGTGTTTTGACTCTCTGGTCCAAGAGGTAAAGTTTTAAATAAATTTCTATGCTTCTTTCTGTTAGTTCTCCACTCGTAGTGAAGCCTTGAGATGAGACTCTTTCCGAATGCCAATGTCTAACGGCATCTGGTTTGAGTTTCAGTTCCCAAGAAAAAAGATTCTGAGAGCGAACTTTGTGCACAGGAAGGTTATTGGGAGTGTTTCCAGGGGCATTTGCCAGCGATAATGCTGCGAGACAGACAAGAAAAGGGACAAGGAAACATTTGATCATGAACAAAGCTTTGTCTCCAAAATGGACCTGTAGAATTGTGCTGAATGGAACAAGGAGGCTTAGGACTTTTGCATCCACCTGACCAGGCATTTGCTATGGTCTGCCTCTGGGAAAAGAACGTTAGGATTGGTGAAACAGCTCCATTGGGCAGAAGACAATTCTTAGGAAGAAATTATTTGTGGGCCATCTGCATGCAACTTTCTGATTTGCTAAAGGAATGAGGGCCTTATTCCCACAGGGCACCTGGGTAGTATACCACAGCATTCATTTCAACTTTAATTTTATACATCCATGACATCATAGTGAAAACATCCAATTCTTCTGCAGGTTTGACTTTCCTCTGGCTTCTCATTGTCTTATTTTTTACCACAATACTGACACAGACTCATACGAGATGAGGAAAATGTATTTTCACTATTGAAAACTACTTCTTATAAAACGGAAACCCTGGCATGACTGATACTTGACATTAAATATCATTTTTTCTTTCCTGAAGTAATTTTCAAGAGAAAGAACCACTAACAGCACAGTTTACAACTTTACTGTGTTTTTTGAAATCAGGGCAGTAATTCATATTTTAAAGGAAGAGGTATCTAAAAATTCAGTCCAACTGAGAATAATTGAAAGCAAATCCTTTCTGCTTAAAAATTTGGCTGACAGTCCCCAATCTCATCAATGATTTCTACACTTTGGTAACTTAATCAACATTCTTTGCATACCTAACATCTGGATTTTTGCTTTCCTTCTTTATAAATATAATATATTTAATATTTTACACTATTAATTTAAAAACTCAAAATTCTCTACTGATGTGAAGGATCAATAATTGTAAACTTCTTTTTGAATGTTTTGTTTTAGCAGAAGTAATTGACAAAGATCAGAACATTGCATGTCAAAGTCCCTCACCCTTAGCTCTCCAGCCTTTAGTCACCAGCATTTCATTCTTGAGTTCTAGGAGAGCAACTTTTTTTTAGATTCTCTATTTTAGTGCGGTCATGGGGCACTTGTCTTTCTGTGCTTGCTTTCTCTACCTAAAGGTATCCAAATCTCTCCAAGTTTTTGTAAATAACAGGATTCCATTCTCTGTAATGGTCAGGTTGCATTCCATTGTGTACACGGAGTATGTTTTCTTTATCTGTTGGTCAATAGAAGGATAGGCAGGTTGTCTCCATTCCTTAACTAATGGACAGGGTGTAATGGTCAACACAGATGGGTAGAGTCCCTCTGACATGCTGATTTCATTCCTTTTCAGTAGTGGGATTGCTGCATCATCTGGTAGTTTTCTTTTCTTTTCCTTTTGGGAAATTTCATACTGTTTTCCAAACTAGCTACACTAATTTACCTTCTGGCAAGAATTCCTTTCTCTCCACATCCTCAGCAGCACTTGTTAGCTTTAGTGATTTTGATATTAGATGTTTTTTCTGGTTGGGGTGAGATGACATTGTGGTTTGATCTGTATTTCCCTGATGATTAGAAAGGATAAGTAGTTTTTTTTCCATGCACCTGTTGACCACTATTGTCTTCTTTTGAGATGTGTCAGTTTAGATCTACTTGTCATGCTTACTTATTTTGTTTTGGTATTGAATTTTGGGAGTTCCTTATATATTCTGGGTATCAAACCTATGTCACATGTATGATCACAAGTATTTTCTTCCATTCCGTAGATTGCCTCTGTAGTCTTGAAGGCTTCCTTACCTGTGCAGATTTTGAGATTCATGTAGTTGCATTTTTCTGTGTTTGCTTCTGTTGTCTTGTCCATCCATTCAAATGTGCCAAAGAATGTCTTCTATTTTCTTCTAGAAGTTTCATACTTTCAGTTCTTACACTTAAGTCTGTAATTAATCTGAGTTGATTTGTAACTGGTAAAGGGGGTCAGGGTTTAGCTTTACTTTTATGCATGTGAGTATTTATTTTTTTCCAATACCATTTGTTGAAAAGACTGTCCTTTCTCCAATTCACGTTTTTACCATCTTTTTTAGGAAACCAGTTAGCTATTGTTATGTGAGGTTTTTCCTTGCTCTCTATTCTTTCTTTTCAAGTTTTTTAAAAACATTGCCTTTTCTTTACTTATTGTTTTCACAATTAACCTTTTAAGGGTAAGGGATAAATTGGAAAAATATTCATGATCTAATTTTTCCACATATCACCATCTTTATCTTTGCAGAAAAGCATCTGGCTAACTACATATTAGACTATTTTTTCTATCTTTTGAGCAGGGGGTCAAGGACTACTTCAATCTTCCATTTTACACTTTGAATGCCAATTTGTGTGCATGTCTTCTTGTTATATGATTATCGAGATATGCTAAAGTATTGGCCATGAGCAATGATAGAAAATAAGTAGGAAAACTGGATCAGTTTTTACTTTGTTGCACAAGTACAAACAATAAATGGTGACTATCTTTCATTATTGAATGAAACATGAAAGTATTTTTACCAGCTCACATTTTGCATATTCAAAAATATTTCTTGGTCACGGGATTTGTCAAATTTAAACTTTGAACATTTTTTCTTTCGCTACTCTACCTCTTCACTTTCCCTTTCAAAAACCAATAAAATATTGCCGATGGATTATGGAAAGTTTTAGAGCTACAGATATTTATCCCAGTTGGGTTTGATTATTTTTCCTAATCCTTTCAGGTTTGGTTCTTGAGCCACGTATTTAATTATGAACAAAATTTACAGAGGGAAAATAGTGATATTAAGAAAATACAGTAGTTTTAAAACCAAATCTTGACATTACCTTCTTGACATGATAGCCTTTCATACTATTTTTTATTTGACCTACTTCCAAATATGATAAGGTGGCAAAACTTAAATCATCAACATCTCATGAGATTTGACTTTTGGTAGCCAAAGGCCCTAATATAAAGAAAATTAAATTTGGTGACCTTTTACTTTAAAGAATAGTTTTATATTCTTGGATTTCTTCTCCTTTAAATAAAAACAATAAAATCTATAATTAAAGTTTATCATTCTTTACATAGCATTACATACATGAAAATAGTTCATTGTTCATGGTGGCTATTATATTAGAAGTGAAATCTTCTGATTAACAAGTACATTTATAAAATATTTCCAAAAGATTTTCTCATAAATCTGCTAAAACTTCATTTAGCTTTGGAAATCTCTCCAGATCGGGAAGTTACTCTGAGGCCTCCAAGATAATCCCCTTGAACACACTCTTAAGACCTCCGGCTTGCATTGGTACTTATCGAATGTATTTAAATATTTGGCAATAAAATTAAAATATGAAAAGTAATATTCCAAGTGCCCTGAAACACACAGTTTCCCAAAGAGATTTTGATCATCCTGAAAGAAATCTGTGGAGGCTTTTTGATATTTAAATAAAAAGGTTGCATTCTGACAGTGCCTCTTATAAAAAATAAACCAGTCTAAGAATATAATAAAAACAATCTGTCTATCCATAATTATTTAAGCAGTAATTTCAATCAAACTGTTGCATACACACAGATGTATGTATGTGTGCTATGCATAGATTTGTGTCAAGTATCTATATTCCATTTGAAAAACAGGCTTCAGGGAGAGCAAAGTTGTCTTCAGGGCCATCTTCTATTGAGGAATGTTGACGTCGAAAATTCATATTACAAATTAAGTCTTTAATGAAGAGTTTATTCACTTTATAAAGTAACCTCCCATAGACTATTTTATTAAGTAACTGTACTTGGTGCATTTAAAACACAATTCAACTAGGAAGCAAACAAAGTTCAGCTTTTTAGGGATATAAATATTACATAAAAATAAATATCTATAATTATTTAAGCAGCAACTTCACTCAAACTGTGGCATGAACATAGATGTATGTATATTGCTACACATATTGCTTTGTGGTAGGTATAGGTTTGTGGAAATGGTTATGTTTGTGGTATGAGTTAAACTTTGGGATCATTAATTTATTTGACTATCATATATATGTTAATTATGATTGTACAATAAATAACTTGTATTTCTTTAAAACTTAAAAAGTAAATGAAAAATTTTAATTTTACATTTTTAGATATTGTTTTTCATTCACAATAGTGTTCCTTGAATATATGTAAAAAAATAAATACAGATAAAACTATAAATTATTTTTAGTCATAACTTCTGATGCATCCCTAAGCATAAGGAAGTTTTTATTCATTGGTACAAGCATTTCTTCTCACCATTTAAACACTGTATAGATATCTGTTTGGGTAATTTTATTTTCTGTGAATTTTTAAAATGATATATTACCACATAAGTTCTCTGTACCTTAATTTTACCATTTGGTAACATATCCTGATATTCCTTTCTCATCTTTTATGTGATTTCACCACCTCTTGTCCAAATTACACTTAGGACACATTGTACAGATATTTCGTTCGTGGTAATGAATATATTCACTATTAATTTTCTTGTTATCACTGCAATGTTGCAGTAACCATCATCCTGTGGTCTCTTTGTCCACATATCATCATGCTACCAAAGATTAATAAGAAGCATAATTTCTGGGCAAAATAAAATTCATCCATATAATTTTACAGTCCTCAAATACCTTTTTACAATGGTTGTACAAGTTTATTTTTCACCAGTAGTACTAAAAAGCAAACGATGTGTGTTTTATCTGAGAGAAACCAGAGTATCCTGCACAGTATTTAGGAGGAGCCATTCCTTCCCACTTTCACCACTTTTTAAGATCATGAAGCTTTGTCTTTTTTACTGGTGTGGGTTCTTTTGGTATTTACTTGGTTTCTAGTGATGCTAAGCAACTTTTAAATGTTTCTCATCTGCGTGTATTTCTACTTCTATGAATAATCTGCTCGATATAGGCGTTTTTCAGCTTTCCTAAAGTTTACATGGTTTAAAAAGTAAGGAAACAAATTTTATATATATGGGGGGGTGGTAGGGTGGGTGGGGCTATGGGAAAAAATGAGAATTAAGTTGTGTCTTATACTGGTACAAATCCCCATTATGGAGTGCAATCATGATGTGTATATTTAATGTACCAATAAAGATAATTTTTAAAAAGTCCTTTTAAATAAAATATAGAGTTTTAAAATGTATTCTGACTCTTAATCCTTTTCATTTATGAGCAATGAAAACATCCTGATGCATGCATGTGAACTTTTTTGGCTTTTTTGTATCACTTGTCTAACTGAAGTTTTCTTTAACTATAAAACCCTTTGTTGTTGTTTTTTTTTTTTAATATAGGATTTTCAACTTGTGTTGCAAGAGTGTGTGACCTATCCTACTATTCTAAAGACCTTTTCCTACATTCCTTTGGATAAATTTTAAAATATTTTAATAAACTTAGATATTTAATCCACTTTAGATTTTATATTTACTTAAAAATAAAAGGTAGAAATTTAAAAGAACAATTGTTATAACAGCATCTTTCTCATTGCACATAGAACAGATATTGCTTTGTACATAATAGGTACATGTCTGGGATCTTGACTTTTTCTACTAATCAGTATTTTTAAGCATCTATACCACTCTGTTTAAATTACCACAATTTTAAAAGAAACCAGTGAGCCAGTAAAAACCTGGTTCTAGAGGAAGTGCTACAAAAGTATAAAGTGAGTCAAGGTTATCGCAGCCAGAAAGTAGTATAAAAAAGTGATGGAGTCATACTCAAGTGACCAACAATTTTGAGTTTGAAAATCGGACAATTACAACAGATTATATCCCATTGAATATAAGTAGGATTTATCGTTTCATGTAGAGACAAATCAATAGATAAGGAGAAGAGAAACTCATAGAAGAGTGCCACTCTCTGTTAAATTGCTTATAATTTCTGTCCCTTTTTTTTTCTTTAATTCAAGAGTTCTTAGAAGTTGTGGATTTAAATTCCAGTTGAATAGAAGAGAATGGTAATACTTGTAGAGATTCATGCTCCTTGCAACTAATGTCTGATTTCTTAAAATTAGAGTTACTAACAGTAGCTCAAATAATTTTTAATTGTTTGAATACATTGAGATATCCTTTGTAGGAAATTTTTATGAGTCAATTTTTTTAACTTTCCCTCTATATTAAATACAACCCTCTCACTGAAATATGTATTTTTTATTTAAAACATAAATGTTTTATTGAACTAAACATTTAACTCTGTAAATATAATCTATACAGAACTAAAGAGAGAAGTTATTTTCCTTACAATAGATGAAATCTATGGCAGCACTCCTAGTTTATCACTTCAGAAATTTATTAAAGTCCCATCTATCAGTATGCTATTCCATTTTCAATAGGAGTTTTCCTCCTTTGCGGGCACCTCTCGTACATGAGAAAGTTGTTTTGTGGTGAGTCTTCACTTATAGTCCCTTGCTATACAAGGAGAAGGAAGAGGCACACTTCAGCACTCAGATCAGGAAGAACAAGTCCACCAAGGCATCTCAGAGTGGTCTGCGTGGACCTCACTGGCCGACGCCATGACGACTAACTGCCCCTCCTGCTGGGGTGGGGGGGAAGCTGAGGAGAGAGTTGGTTTGTGGAGAAACAGCTCGAGTGATCATCAACATGTGCATGTGACTCACAGCTTTGTGGTAAACAAAATGAAATCTCCCAAGTTCAGCATGTCAGAGCAAACGATTGAAGGCCTTAGGTCAATGCTAATTAGAAAAGAAGACCAGAAGAAAAGGACCCTGCTAAGCAAATAAGAAACAGCAAGCCCTGGAGGCTGGAAAAAACAGGAGACTTTAGAATCATAGTTCAGCAAGTATTTCCAGAAAACTCACAAAGCAAACATATCAAGAATTGCAGAAAGAGGCCAGGGGTTTAGCTCAGTGGTTCTAGCACATACCTCACAAAGGCAAGGTCATGAATTTGATCCCTGGTACAAAAATATTGAAGAACTATAAGTATGGAATCGTATACTCTCTCACAGTATTCAAACTTGGCTGATTTTCCTTTTTGTTTTCTAGCTTGACGTGGTGTGGCTAAGAGAGTGCCCCTGCTGATATGACCCCAATCTGTGAATAGTCTTCCATTAAACTATCGGTAGCCTTCATCTGCTCCCCTGTCATAATTTTTTAGGAAACCTAAAGAAAACATCATAATAGAATTTTTAAAGGAGTCTAAGTTCATTACCCAGAATGCCATTTTCTGTGAGCCGTATTTTCCAGAATGACCAGTGCCTTGGAATGTGTCTAAAGATCAGTTTCCCAGAACCAGGCAGAGGGCATAATTCCTTTGCAATATTCTGTTTTCTTTCTAAACACTCAGTTTAACACAAAACAAGAGAGAGAAAAAAAGAAGAAGACGAACGGGGAAAAGAGAGAGAGAGAGAGAAAAAAAAGTCCTTATCTACACAGTTGTGATGAATAGGCTTGATTGGACTCGCACACAGCAGGCAGGTGATGGCCATTGCCCGTCTATTTCAGGACTAAACTTTAGTCTGGCCACAGGTGTTTTTCCTTTTTTGGCTCTGCGGCCCTGCCATCATTAAGTTTGCCTGAGGCAGCAGACAGCTTCTGGGAGACCAAAAGATAGGGGGAGGCAGGGTGCAGAGACAATCCAGCTGACATTTTAAGCAGGAAATGCAACCATCTGAATGTAAAGAAGATAAACCCTGTCTCTACACAGACTGTTCACTCGGGGAAAATTGAGGTAAAAACTGACAGGAATTGGAGAAACGGCCTACCAGTGTGTGTGTGCCTTTGAGATCACCTTTGGCCTTGCTGTCTCAATAGCCCTTTTCTTTTGTTGAGTGAAAAAAGAGGTAAATAAAGTTTAAAGTCATTCCTAGAAATGTGTTATTTTCTGCGCCAAATTTAATAACTATTTTAAAATACATAATATACTTCTAACATAAATACAAAATAAATATAAATAGGATACGGACCTTGTGGAGATTCTCCTTAGTATTGCTAGAGTATGCTACTCATTATGAAGTATATTGCTAGAATATTCGAGAAGATTCTTTAGACTCTCTTCCCAGTTTGAATCCTTAGTTATTTCTCCCCTACCAAGTGTTGTTCTGAATTTTTGTAACGAGGGACAAACACTTCAAATTTGAGTTTGGGCTAGACACATATGTTCCTGCAGAAAGTAAATACATTTAATTTACCTGTGAATATAAATGAATTAAATCATAGCTTGCGATCTTGTTTTCACAACAAGCCCATCATTGGAACTAGAAAGGGGCAAGTGATCGATGTGGGAGCAGTATCGCTGAGACTGTCATGGGTTTGGATATTTTTTTTTTTTACCCTGATGAGTGTATAAACTGTATCCTGGAGTGTATATGAGTAAATATATGCAAAATGCAGATTGTCCTTCTGCATATGAAGAATTTCAAACCAGAAGAGGAAAAATTATGCGAAATAAAATGAACACCATTGCTTATATAATTTCTAAACACAACTTAAAAGTACAGATTCATAGATTTTTAAAATATAGGGATCATGGGAAAAGTTAATAGTTTGGTTTGCTTGTTTTTCTTTTGCTTTTAAACAGAGTAGATGCTTCCTACCCCAGTTGTTGAAAGCTGATTTCTAGGACACCTGGAAACATAATTCTAAAAGATTGTAAAATCTTTTATTTAAGAGGATCTTAAAATTTCATGAGAGCCCAGTCACTTATTTTGTAATCAAAATGTATTTTTAAGAAAAAATTTTAAAATTATGCACTGTGCCATTCTTATAGTTTTAGAGAGGAAAATGATGCCTTATGTTAGAACAAATACTTTTTAAAGATCAGCCCAGCAAATAAGCAACACTGCCAAAGTCAGAGATGAGAGATTTATCTTCCCGGTCCTTTTCTAATCTGCTGGATAGTCTTGTCTTTCAGTTATCACATAAAACCATCCATGTAGCTCCAGAGAATCCATTTTTTTCATGAAGTGAGCCAAAGACATTTTGGAAACTACTGTCCAAATTACTGCAAAGACTGTTACTGCTCTCCCACGTCTACCCCATTCACAATCGTGGATCAGTTTCTAATCACATAGTCATTGCTCTTAGAAAAGGAATAGGTGGTATCTGCACGACTGGGTAGATTTGCAAGTGCTATTTCCTTTGTAGTGGTAATGCTTTCAGGGGGACTTCAGAAATTAAGACTGTGTCGTCTACTGAGATGTTGCTCAAGGATATCCACGTTTGGAATCTGGGATGGGTTGACTCAAGCTGGAATTATGTAAGAATGCTCCAGGAAAACCTGGCTGCTGTTGGGCTACAGAAACTGGTGAATGGTATCTGGACTTGCATGTAAATCTTTGTCTGGAGGAGCTAATGATGATAAACAGTCATTGACTTTGAGTTTCATCCCAGAATCTGTGTGCTGGGCTAATGGATAATGGAGAAGGATTAGACAGTTCAAGTATGCATTTCAATGGGCGCACACACGATCTTAGCCTATTAGGAGAAAATGCTCTATTCTTGCTGTTTGTCACCATGATACTTTTAAGGATTGAGAGATGCAGGCATTTTTTTGGAGTTTTAAATACCCCTATGTATTTATGAATCATAGCGGTATAAAATCCAGGCTCTTTGGATACACTAAGAAGAAAACTAAAATGAAAGAGATCATGATTATAAATCAACTCTCTCTTATTGTTGACAGATACTGAAATTATGTCTCTATTTCCAGCTCTCCTTTAATTATTTTACAAAAGTATAATCTCTAATATGATCATTTTTAGTGGTAGTAGTAGAAAGGGATCATGGGGAAGGTTAACAGTTTAGGAAAAGTCAATATTTTGAAATCTCAAAACTATAAGCAAATCAATCAGGTTTATTGAACAGACACGGCTGGAGCCAATGCTGCTGAAGGGAGAGCAGCAAGCTGTATGGAAGACAGACCTAGAAGGACAGCAGTAATGGCCTTGCTTGCCTTTGAGGATGCTGAGCTTTACCCGGCACATGCATATGAACAATAAGAGCACAGGACAGACACAGCATGGTAAAGGTCCAGGAAGAGCTGGGCAAATGGAAGGGATACAGAGGGCCCACTAAGATATTGTAAATCAGAGAACTGACACAAGTGCGGGCTTCAGAGACACAAAATTTGAATATGAAGAGGTGGGTTTTAACTCAAGAATTCTAGGAAGGGAAACTAATACAATCCAAGACTTAGAAAACTAGGTAGAAATACAGATGGCCACATGCTGGAAGCAGGAACGTGCAATTAGACTGCATTTTTATTAGTGAGTTCATAATTTGTTTGCTAGGCTGCTTAGCAAAATGTATCTTGTTGCAAGAATATGTTCGCCTTTTTCATGTAGAAAGATTAATTACTGCCTTTGGGGAAGAGAGCAAGTAGTTATGGAAAAGACCAAAGATCACGCAGGGAGACTGACGTCAGCTCAGCTACAGAAGCCCTTTATGACAAAGGAGAGCAAACATTTGCTTACTTAGAAGTGAGTTTGTTGATTGAGGGGAAAGCTCCATTGCTGAGCAGTTGTTGAATTGAATAAAAAATCTGGCCCTCTGAAGTCAAATTCTTGACTTCTGTATTTCAGTATTCATTTCAGGAAGATACATCTTTTTGGCTTCTTTCTCTTATATCCATCAGACTGTTTTCTTCCTAACTTGTGACATCTCTCAATTCACCAAACAATGCGACCTCCTCCATGAAGCAATCTGTCCTTTATAGTTTTCTGCAGGTCTTTGTATTATTATTTACCAGACACAAACAAAAATAATCTTTCTTTAGCCTATTTGCTCCACTCCATCCAACCCCGTTCCCAAGAAAGTATTCTGAAATAATGTTGATTGGCAGAGAAATAAATAAAGAATAATCAATTAAATGAATACATTTTAAAATTGCAGAAGTGTTGCTATTTTACTATGAGCTGTATGCATGTATGTTGGCTCTATTTTCCTTTGTATAATTAGCTGTTGATTTGGTTGCTTGAATCTTCTTAAGGAAATAGATATCTGCACTGTCAGTATCTGTCATCCCACCTATCATTTGAGGCCTTCAAATCAGTGTCCTGAATGTGTGAGCCAACCTCAGTACTTTATTCAGCAAGAGCCAGGCAAAAGTGACTATCTGCTTACCAGACATGGAACTTTGATGTGTAGAGTGGGGGCAGAGAGGACACCCACTGTCCTAGAAATTGTGCTTTGCGAAGCATCATGTTTGCTGTTTCAGATTTGTGCATGAGCACCAACAGTGATTTCAGTTCGCTCTTTCTCAAGCTCCGCTTTCTGACTCCACTTTCCCCACATCTTGGTGTCTTCTTGACTCTTTAATAATGCTGACTGTCTATAATTCCTTCCTCCATTTTCTGAATATCTTTTTTTATAGTAGCCTATAAACTACCTCATTAATCAGATAGTGTAAAATCCAATTAGAGGCATTAGAATCCAGAAATACAAGTGTTAAGGAATGTATTTCTTGATTGACAAGGAAGCCAAATAGACCCATCTATTTAGAATCTTAGCAACAATTAGCTGCCTTAGTTTCATTTATTGTGACATAAAAAATCTGGTTTATTGAGAGCTCTATTGAAGAAGATTTCTATGATATGCACCATGAGAAAATATCTTCAAACTAAAATGATTGTTTTGCTGTAATAAATTGAACCATATGTACACTATGTTATTCAATCTTTTTTCTTCAAGGCATAAATTGATATTAAAGAACATTTAAGTCATAACACATGGTTATCCAGGCATGAACGAGGCAATAACCCATATAAGTTGTCAAGGTGAAGCCAAAGCATTTATTAGAGGTTTGTGTTGTTTTTGAAAAGTGCATGGTTGGATAAACATGGATTAGTGCTATTATGCTGCTACGATGACTCAAGTGTGTTTTTACAGTGTCAGTAATTTTTATGTTTAAAAATCACTGGTGCAGTATATTAGCTATAATTTATGTTTATCATCTTGTGTACTCTAATAGGTTTCAACAAACCATTTAACACTTCAGCTTGTGCATATACATTACTTAATAGGTATTTATCTTAAAAAAAAAGAGATACTTAACGGGACTTTCAAAGCTTGCAACTGCATGCTAAGAGAGAATACTGCAGTGTGTCACATTAACTTTCTTTTTCCTGTTTGCAGTTAACTTTGAACAGTCTGACCACTTGCTTCTTTGTTTGATACACCTCAAAACAGCATAAGAAGAATATAGTCTGATAATGCCCTTGTCAGCAGGAATGACACCAACTTCTCCCAGCACAGAGTGTCCGTTCGTCACACTTGCTAAGTAGGGTGGCTGCATGATATTGCAAGCACAGCTAAAAATGGGACAAAGGGACAGGGACTGGTCACCACATTGTGGTGCCCATTCAGTCTATTTTGGAGTAGCTGTACCTGGGAGACTTTTCACAGTTGGTGTGACCTGGGCTCCTTTCTTCAGAGAAGCTTGGAGAGAAACATAGGGGTGAGTGGAGGGGAGGCAGGGTGGATAAGGAGCCAGATGGGACTTCCCAGTCACAGCAGGCTTGTTGCAGCACCACAAGAGGAGAACTTCATTTATCATGACACTATTGATTCTTCCAAATAGTGCTATGCTTATTGTTTCTGCTGCAATGATGACCTATTTCTCTTTTGGATATTCTAGGTAGATGAATTACTGGAGTTTAGTCTTTTCGTAAAGGGGATTGATTCATTTTAAAAACATACCCAGATGCTGTGGTGATAAGGATTGTGTCTTTTTTTTTTCAAGTTAACTACATTTTGACTTACTGACAGGCATGAGCAAGAAGGATTTGGAAGAAAAATACTCTTGAAACTTCAGTTGCTCAAGTAAATAATGCCATTTTATTCATTTTTGTGAGAAGGCTGGGTAAGGGTTTGTTTGGAATCCTGAAATTATGCATATACTGATCCACTCAATAGTACATTTTTAGAAAGAGACTATCAATTCTCTGAAGTCAACCAAGCAGGTCAAGTGGCTGAGTTAGCAAACAGGAAAGATTTATAATTCATTGGAGACAAACTGAACAAGACAGACCCATTAATATTGTGAACTAACCTTTTCCCTATATAACCATTATGACACTTTGACACCATTCACAGATTGCCCATTGTATCTTGATGATCATTTTAGAATGGACAACTTCTACTGACTGAACCAAAATTGTTTCTTAATTTCAAACTTCATGATATTATTGGAATTATATACAAAATGTTATGGACGATTCATATAAAAATGAATGTGATTGTGTTTTCCGTGAAGAGAATTAGAGGGTAAGGCTCATTAGCCTTCTGCATGAGTATTTTCATTTTTGAAAGAATCAAGAAAGATGATGATCTAGCCAAAACCTCTGATGGAACTTCCTACAATAATATTGAACTTTCTGAAAGACCACCTCTTTCACATCTGAGCTCCCTAATCTAGTCGACAATAGCCACGTGAAATCTTCAAATACTTGACAAGCAGTTGGTATACCAGAAATTTTAGTATATTTATTTTTAATGTGCGAAACTACTTGTGACTAACAATTACTATGTTGGTTAATGCAAGGAAATCAGCCTTGTAAAAAATGACCTGAAGAATGACTTACTTGTGGGATAAGCATTGGATTGAAGATACAGAACTGATGGTTGTGGGAGACACAGCTTTTAAAAGTCACTGTTTAAGTTGTAAAACTGTCTTACTCTATTACAGTAAAAGAGATGCTGCCGTTAATCTTCAAAATACTCACCCTCTCTTCAAACACATTTATCCCATTATTCTTGCTACCTTATGAAGCACTTCTAGAAGTCCTCTTCCCTCAACATCTTTACCACGTGTGATAAAAAAACGAGAAAGCTGCTGCCCAGTTCCATCAGGCTCATAAAACTATCACAATGTGCTCACATTCACTGTGTTCATTAGATTTGGAGCCAAGTGACTTCTGCTGTTCTCTAAATGGCCACGAAAGGTAAATGGTTTGAACTGAATAAGGACACTGAGGCAGCCATGACAGTGCAACTAAAAGCACTTTTAAAAGAGGACTTCCTGAGCTGCCTCAGAAAGTGACAAGAACAATGGGATAAGTGTATCCCAATCTAAAGGAACAGTTTTGAGGGTGACTAATGGAAATTTGTCTTGCCATAATGATTTTATTTTTCTAATCTCAGGAAGTGACAGTTCCATTCCTAGAGACCCGAACTAGAACTACAGCACTTGATCCCAGTTGCTTCCTTTTCTCTTATCTCCAGGATATAATTAATTGCAAATCTTGTCTACCTTTTATAGAGAACTCACTTGATCTTAAAATTCCATAAGGGTTCATAGAGTGAATGAATGTGTGTGACTACCACATGCACATGTTGAAGACCGAAGTCCCAATATATGAGGGTACACAGTGTCTTGAGAAGAAAAGATGTGAGAGAGTCCACGTCCGCTCTCTCTGCTCTCCTTTAGGTGAAGATGCAAGGAGAAAATGGCCCCCTGCAAAGCATTTCCTCTTCACATCTTTTTCCATCCCATGGCACCTCTCTCTAAAAAAGAAAACAGTTGCCTGCTGTCTTTTTGTACACTCTGCCTGTAGTAAGCCTGACACTGAATTCTAACTTTCTATTTACTTACTTCTGCAGTAGATGGCACTGCTTGGGGTAAAAAAGGTGCCTTGACTGGAAGGAATTCCCAGATGGTCAGGAAGTGAAGGCCATGCTGCAGGTACACATAGCTGCTGGGGTTCTGTCATGGCTGGATATTCCTGATGGAAACTCCCAGAGGTGAAGTCTCCACAAGTTGGAAAAGTGAAATACTCCTCTATTTTATATTTATCCAGTGACCTAAAACTTTATTTTTGAATAATTTTTATCCTGTCATATCTTTAAGAAGGATTATTTTGAGACTATAAACTTAATTTTTAATAATCTTACGTAAATGAATTAACGAAAAGGATTTGATGGCTGTTAATTTATATAAATATTGTTCCTTTTCACCATTTTGTGACATTTGTGGGATTTTCAGCATTTTAAAATATATTCTTACATCATAACTATATCCTAATTCCCAATAACTATTCATGAATACACCTAATTTTGTGTGCATAGGTTTTTTTGGGGTTGTTTTAAAAGTATCTTCAGGGATGTGTAAGCCTTAGTTCTTCAAAGGGAAGGCCTTTTTACACTTTCTGTAAGTACAAAATGGGGAATAAAAGTTCATATTATTTGGAAAAAAGACCAAAATTTATTTAGCATTTGTATTAATTTGGGTATATTACTAAACCTCCTATCTCTTTATGCTTACTTCAAAGTGAAAATTTACGATTAAAATATCCAAGTTCCTTGAAAACTCAAAATTCTGTTGTTTACTTAAGCTTAACAGTAATCAAAAACTGTAATTGAATATGTGATAGCTTCTGGGTAGATGGACTGTTCCAGGAGTCCTATAAGTATAACATTAGGAAATTATCCAGGCTCCTCCTTTGAATCACTAGATAGTGTACTGACATAGAGAAAAGAAGAAAGGAAAGACATTAAATTAATTGGTGGTGGGAGATATTGGTGATTCGGGTGGATAAAAATTAACTGCGGTCAGTGTAACAGGTATGTCTGTCTTTAATAAATAGCTTAATGTATTAATTCACCAGGCTTTTTAACTCTTTTATAACTCAAGAACTAAGTTAACAAAGAGAATGCAAAAATTAATAAAACCCATGCCTTCTCCTCATGGTTATACAAGGTAATTGGTAAGACAAATAAGCATGAGCAAGTTCAAAATAGCCCATCTGGAAAGGATAATGGAAAGAAAGAAGTAGAAAGGAAGTGGTGATATGGTCAGATTAAGAAACAGTACTTAGAAGTAGGTGGTGAGATGGGAATGGAGCAGCATTTGGAGTAAATGTCAAGAAAAATCTCTAATGTGTATTGAAGCATGGATGTGAGAAAGGAAGAACATATTTCCCATTAGGCTCTAAGAAGAAAAATAACCTCAGAAAAATAACCAATTTTCAGTGGTTACAACCACCCAGACAGGTAAAGTGGGTGAGACCACAGAGGGTGTGATGGGAGATTGTTTTAGTTTGAAAGCACACACTGTCTCTCAGAGAGGGACATTGTTAATACTGTGCTCTGGGGGACTCCTATCTCGGAGAAGGCAGACCCATCATGGCTATCAGGCTCCTATTATACCCACTATAAAAGGTGACCTTTTGATCACAAGGAAAGAATGCAACAGGCAGCAGACAAGTGTATAAAGAGATGCTGACCAATTTCAGATGAAGTTCAAAGAAGCAAGACGTAGTCTCAAAGCTATGTGACTTAGGGTTGACAGATTTCAATATATTTTAGTATAATAACTACAAGGAATGTTACTGCATCAGACTTAAGTGTTATTTTTTACAGTATTCTTAGAATACCTTTACTGGAATCAACAGAGCATTCAAAGTTTTAAATTTTCACCAAATATAAGTATACACAACAATAGTGAAGGTAGCACAATGTCTAGAAATAATGACTATCAACATTTTAGCATTCTTGTCTAATCATTCATCTCGCCCTTCAAATCCCAAATATTTCATGCTTTTACCCATAAAATTTCAATATTTCTCTAAGAGATTAGAATTTTTTAACATTATCACCCTGAGAAATATTATACCAATTCCTTATGATTATTTAACACTAAATTTCTGAATCATTTCAAAAGAATATCTCTCCATTTTTTCAATTTTTGTTCAAATCAGGATCTAAGCAGATTTCACACATTTTAAAATCATTTTTTAAATCTCTACTCAAACATTATTTTGCAATAGATTTACTGTAAAGAAACTGTTACCAAAGACAGGAAAAGTGGCCATAGTTAACATTCTTGTTCATATTTTATTTCGGAGTCAGCCTGGGTTCAAATTCAGGCTTTTCTAATTTTTTCTCTGGGGTTGTGAGTTTAACCTCTGGTTTACGTTCCTCCGTCCATAAAATGAAGATGAAAATGATCTGTCTCATGGAATCCTTCCCAGAATCACACTAAAAGATCTTGTATTTGAGGAGTTAGAATCGTCCCTACTACAAGGCAAGCCTTGCATAAAGATCTATTAAATAAACAAAGAAAAATAAATGCATAAATTCAGCATTCACCTTTGACATCCTAAAAGTGAATGAATCACCTATGGATGGAAGGAGAATCCATTCTTAACCACAGTACATTTTCCTACAGAGTCATGCAGATTACACACATGTACATGAACACACAAACACACACACAAATCACCCCATTTTGTATTAGACATAATGCTAGAATTGATGAAACAGGTACTAGAAAACTGTAGAGAGTCCTGCACAGATGTCTTGAGCTGACTTTCTTTTGGGTGTGGTTGAAGAGAGTCTTTGGCAGGAGACCGAAGAATGGCAGGAGGTGAACACGTAGGTATTCATTACTCTGGTGCCATCCTTGCCAACCCAAGAGTTGGCAGTGATGATCCTGCAACTGAAGACAAGAGTACTCATTAGACAATCCATTTGAATAGAAGGTTTTAGAAACGGCTTCCTTTACTCTCCCTCTCAGTCTAGGTGGTAGTCTCCCCATAATTATTGTCTAGCTTTAAGGTACTTTCTTTATTCCTTGTTGGTTTTTCTTAACATTCTCTTCATTAACTGTACCCCCATGGCAGGTGAGCATGCCATTTGTGTCTTCCAGGAACACTGACTGGTATAGTCTAATGAAAAGTAAGACAGGCAATCTGTCTATATGACGCCCTGATAGGTAACAACTACATTTAAGGAGATCTTGCTCTGTATGAGGCACTCTACTACCAGATTTAACACCCATTTAATCCTCACAGTCACTCTCCAGGCTACACAACTAAAGCTTCAAGAGACTTGTTCCTTCTAACTGTGCTTTTAGTGAAAAGAGCTACATTTAAATGTCAAGAGGGCGTATTCTTGTGGAAAGGAATACAGACTCCAAACTCTGATTGTCTGGCTCTAAATTTTTGCCTCGCCACTGGTATATGCTTGGTTTTAGGTACATTTCAATTGATCAATTTCCTCAATTATAAAAGGGATAAAAATAGTACTCACTTCACAGGGTGGTTGTGAGGATGAAATGTGTTAATTTATGTAACACATTTAGAGAACTTGGCGTATAGAAAATGCCAATATATGTTTGTTCTTATCTATGAATCCAAAGCCCATGTACTATGCTATACTCCCTCTTCAAAGAGAATATACTATTTACTTACAGTAGGATGTCCTTGTCCCCAGGTTCAATTGATTTTGCATGACAATCTATATTTTGTGCAGTGGGGTGCTTTTTCATTTAAAAGTTAAGCTCTTAGTTGTTAAAAAGTAAAATCAGATAATTAGTTCTTTTTCATTGTTCGAAAGCCAAGTGTCAACAGTGTCATGGGCAAAGTCATGGAATCACCCCTGTTTTTATTGAGTGAATTAACAGAACACAGATAACACCTTAAACACCAGAGGATTATGATTCCTTTATTTACTTTACATATAAAGAAGTTCTAAGAGAAAGGAGAGATTTGGCTGACAGTCTTATTGTTTTATTATAAGTACAAGAGAAATTCTTTATGGACAATAATATGTTTAATAGGCAGGCAAACTTTAGTCTTGGATGATCAACTTTTGCCTTTTCTACTGTCCCAAAGAAACAAATGTAAAACTTCATAAGAAGTTTTACAGACTCTCTATTCTTTAAAGTCTTAAGACTTTAGAAAAAAGTGCCAGCAAAAGAGTAAGTTGAAAAAATATGAGAAGAATTCAAACAAACAGTTCAAGATTCCTTAGATGTTTCTTATTTCTCACGGTATATGTGTGTGTGTATATATATATATATATATATATATATATATATATATATATATATATATAATTTGACCATGTAATAAAAAGTTATAAATTCCTAAATCTATAATTTGCATTTCTGCTTCTTGATCCAAAATAATGCAAATAATAACAAATGTTTAAGGATAGGCTTTAAAGTATCTTTAGTAGACATAGTCCCACAGCACTCTTTATTTTATTCTTTGTATAAAAGTCAGAAACCTTGTTGGAAATATGATTACAGAAAATGTTACTCAGTTTTTATTACTATAATTTTATCAGTCTTTTTAAGTATTCTAGCAAATAATTGACACTCCCGAGAATTATAATTTTTGTCTGTTATTCTTTCTTTTTGACTTAACATACTTTACTGATTAATATAGTATTTATGTCATTATCAATCACTTGACATTCATTGTGTCTCACAGTTGATCAGTAGTGACACTGAAGAGGCAGACTATCTGCTAGGTGTCCTCAAAATGTTCCCCTTCTAGTAAGGGAACATACTGCAAAACAATAAGCATATACAACCCAAAGGTGTTATGATGAAAATGTCATAGCACATACAAAGACATGGAGATGTAAACACAGATTTTCCTCTCCTGCAAAAATATAAGGCTTAAAGAACAGCTAAGTGGCAAAGGAGATCTGAGGAGAAATTTGAGATGTAGCAAGATACATATATAGACACTAACACTGGGAAGGCTATAGGAAATATGAGTGCAGAATACAGGAAAAAACACGGGCCTGAAAGTTGGTGAATCAACAGAAACTAGGCAGAAGATAAAACCCAGGACACAGTAGAGGTTCTCAGTAACAGCACTGGACAAAGTGCATGAAGTCTACTGCTTCACCAGAACTTGGGAGAACTTCACTCCATGACAAAATAGAGTTTATGTGGCCTGAGTCCCTTTCACATCTTTCTCTGAAAACCATTTGTGAAAAGGTATCTTCATTACAAGAAAATAAAAGAAAGTATAGAGGATGAAAAAAATAAGCTGTTTTGAATTTTTAAAATTGATTTTATTGGTATATTTTTATTTGGTATGTATTATGATCACATTCAACATTGAGAATTTGTACCAGTACATGACCCATTTTAATTCTCATTTTTCCCACTCCCCTGCTCTCCATACAACCTCTCACCCCCTATATACATAAGCTTTGTTTCTTTTGATTATCAATTTTTTTTCTTTCCTTTCTTTATTTTCTTCCACCCTTCTTGCCCTTTTCCTTGTGAACATTTTCTTCCTATTTGAATTTTTTTGGTCTTCTCTAAATAAGATGAACAGGCAAAGAGTTGACCCTAAATTCAAAACAATTTTTGCATCTCCATGAAAATCACATACCAAAGACTCAGACAGAAATTCCAGATACAGCATATTTTTTGTCTGCAAGAGGCAAAATAAGAGGTTTGTGAGCTTGAAAGTGGGTTTGAGGCTTGCTTCTGGAGAATGATTTATAAATATATAGATTAAGTTTCCTGGTAAAATTAGGTCAGGAGCCAAGGATGAAAGAGTTTACTGAGAGTGCTGGTGCCAACCTGTCTTGAAAAACAGACGAGTTATTTACACACATAAGTATGCCTCTTGGCTTGACTCCTCCTATCAGGATGGGTAGTTGTTGAGGAAGGTTTGTAACACCTCATCAAGGCTCTCAAGGGCAATTGCTCTGATGCGCTGTCTCCGAGTCGGACCCCTCTGATCTACTCTCCCACAGGCCTCCACTGGAAGCTACTCATATCCAATAGCGAGGACCAGGACCAATCAGTTGAGCACTGAGATAGGAGGTTCATGGGGAGGTCTGTGTAGGTTTCCAGATACCTTTTCATGCTGAGTAAACACCTCTGTGACCTTGGGCAAGTCCAGGTGATAATTCTGAGCTTGATGTTCTCATCTGTAAAATGAAAATCAAGAATAAACATATTAATCTAGACATCATCAGGATGAGGGTGACGGTCAGAATTTGACTTGCCCTGGACTGATTGTTGTCTCTTAGCAGAATAGTCATTCTGTAAATACTCACCGAATGTCTCGAAGACACATAAACTATGTAAGATTGCCCAGCATAAAACCGATATTTAACATTACTTGTTCCTTCTGGAAATTAGTATTGGCACTATCGCTTTCCCCTTCTCATGCTCCAGTATCTCACTATGTGTCCACATACATTAGAGATGACTGTGAAAGAAACACAATTAATTGGTCAGCTTCCATGGACTTAGAAGATGCTGCCCCCCGTAAAGTATCATTCAATTAAATATTATTACAACTAGTATTTCACAGTTTCGCCGGCGAGTTCCAAAGAGTGTTAATGAGAATGTTGTGGGAGTAAAATTAGTTCAAGTATAAGACCAAAAATGTTGGGAAGCATTGCCTTTAACAGGTCCCTTCATTCTCAGGCTGTTTTACTCAAATGTGGATTATGATTATCCACAAGGGAAAGAATAGTTTTCGAACCTTCTTTCTTGATCAGAGGATCCTTTCTCAGAGGATCCTTTGGTGGTAGAACATCCCATTGTATTGAGATAACTCCTTGTGAAGTGTAGTTTTAATCATTAGCTAGACGAGGATACACAGAGCAAAAGGATTTATTTTATAGTGCAGTAAAATGCTTTTTTTTTAGGTCAGGGAAGGCTTATTTAGGAATGAGATGTACAGTTCACACAACCCAAGACAGTCATTGAAGAAATTTCATCCCAATGAAGCAGTTAGGTGAGTGAAAACAAATGAACATAAAATAAGTATATAATAACACCTTGGGAAAATTAAACATCTCTCCATTTCACATCTGTCACACAGATAATCGTAACAACTAGATCGATTAGCGAAGAGGAAACTATAAGTTTAACAGAGAAGCAGCTGAGTTTGCTTCTACCACCTGCACAGGGACTACTTTCTTTGGCAGATTGATATTGCACAAAGGTTTGAAGTTTCCTTAAAGACACAGAATCGGATGGTGTAACAGGTCATCACTCAGTGTGAGTGTTACCTGACAATGCGGTATGTGAAGTTATCATCAGAAAGGAGAATGATCTTATGCATTTGCAATATGTTGTTTTCAATGACATCTTCATACAATATAACTGGTCAATATCACATCAGTATCACATCCTATTGGTAACAGTGATATATAATCAGCACATTAATTATAAAATGAAATTGGATGGGTATCAGTTGGGATTTTTTTCCTTGTGAAATTCTGTAACATTTTAATGTCTTATAATTTTGAAAAGTACAAGGTTTTGCATTTTCTGAAAATAATGGTTATATATAATGGAAGAGTTCAAACACAAAAACAAAACATAAACAAGGCTAAATAACAAAACCATATTCTCAAGTTAACCATGTCAAGGGGCTTCACACCTGCAAATAATATTCTCTTTTTTACATGTAAACTTCCAGCTAAAAGCAGGTCAGAGATAACAGCTGGATTAACTTGGAAAGAAGAGGGTTTTTTTATTGTAAGTTTGAAAACAGTAGTTTTATGTTCTTTTAAATAATTGCTTCATTATATTTTGTACATCTGTGCAAAGGTCTGATGATGACATTTGGTAAATTTCCAAAAAGCTGTAAAACTGGGGAGCACCATTAAGCAATAATATGACCTACCTGTAGGTTAGAAAAGAGGCTTTGTGAAATGGCTCAAAAGAAAAATTCCTTAAACAAAAGAAGCGATTCTGCTCTGTGAGGAAGTGGTTCTGCTTCAGGTGAAGTTACTGGGCACAGTATTCTTTTTAAGAAGATAAGCCCTCGGTAGCTCAGAAGAGACTAACAAAAATGATAAAAGGTTTGGAAAACAAGACCTGTGAGAAAAGGTTAAGAGCACGGGAACACTCATTCATGTCAAAGGAGGCTGAGGGGAGATATAACTGTCTAGCTACAAGTTAAATGATGTTACAGCAAGAAGAGGCATTGATTATTATTAGGAGGAAGAGAGGGCAGTCAGAACAGAAGAGCTGTGCCCACTTTACTGAATATCAGGAACAAGCGTTGGTACAATAAACGTTATATGATGGACTTAGCTGCTATGACAGTTTAAAGAACTGCTACAGAATCAAAAGGAAAATCTTAAAAATAATTTCAAGGACTTTGTCAGTCTGTAGTCTGGAAAATGGGTGTGCCTCAGCTCTTCTTTTACAAATAATGAGATGAGTCCTCCTTGCTCCTGTAATTTTGATTGGGTCAGGAAAGAAATGTACTTAAAAACATTTCCAGATTCATAAATTGCTCCAAAGCAAGAAGCGCCAAAATTCAGAATAGGCTCATGGACCTAGCCCAGGGGTGGAACCCTGGCATCGCACTGCAAGGTCCTAGATTTGACTGAAAACACTGAACACAAATAGATATTCAAATCACAAATGACTGATATTTTCATTTAAACTCAATTTTAAAAAAATAAGAATTTTGCATTCATTCATTCACTGAACTACCAGATAATAAAACTTGAATCATTTTTAGTTATCAAAAGAATGTAGATCTCACAGAGCAAGTGAAACAAAATAAAACCCAGAAATATATCCTACTTATTATATACAGTAATGTACACTATTATAAAGATTTTTCATATGATTTGAGTGAGAGAGTAAAGTAAATTTTATTTTCAGACATGTGATGAGGGAAGAATGACCATTTAGAGAATATGTAAAGTGGTTGATTATTTCCATAAAAATAAGGTCAGTAGTCACACATGACTGCAAAAGATAGTCTTGCTTGATTAAAGGAATGACTCTCAACAGCTAATAATGAGCAATGATAGAAAAATGTTGTATCACAATATTTTCAAGATTTTTGTTTTGTTTTTAAACTACACATGCCTTTTCCACCCAAGGGTCTGCTATATGCTAGAGGTTACAGTCTCATCTTTGGTTAATTAAGATGAGCACAATGTAGTGGTCTTCTCAATAACTGAGTATTTGTTGACCATTTACTACAGGGTCAGTTATTATGTTAGGCACTAAAAATATGCAGATAAAAGAATAAAATATATGTTCTGGAAGGCTTTAGTCTACTAGATAGAAAAAATTAAGTACAAAAATCAAGGAAAAAACATATTCTTATTACATGTGTCGCTGGATATAGCCATGGCTACACATGACTATTCTTGGACTTTATAATTGTGTGAGGTAATAAATTCATTGTTACTTCTGCTTTTTACATTTTTTTGAAAAAGAGATGTGGGGGGGATGAAGAGTGTAAAAATAATTATGATGAGCCATATACATATACCAATTTATCATAATACATGTTTTAGGTATAGCAAACATGTACTACTAGAAATAAAGTAAAAACACGTACTAAAAATAAAGATCTAAGATCTTTGGGTCCTAGAATTTACTTTCTAAGTAAAGTGACAGACAACAATAAGCATAATTAAATAGTAGATCATACAGTCTGATAAGAGCTATGGAAAACAGACAAAAGTAAAGCAGGATATGACATGGATAGGTGGATGATGGGGAACCCAATTTAAAAAGTGGCTGGCCCAAGGAGAGTCTTCTGAGATGGTGACATATGAGCAGAGATGCAAAAGATTTGGAGGACATATGGAGCACTAAGAAAATCTAGTTCCTAAGACAGGAGATTAATAAAGAGATCTAATTGCAACAAAAGTATCTTTGCCCTGCCTTCCTCTTTGAGATAGAATCATATTAATTTCCTTTGACTGCTGTATTCCAGTTGACCTTGGAAGTTAGTTATTAATAAAAAATGCATTAATACTTAAAGAGCTCTATATTTTAAAAGCTAAAACTTCAGCTGTTATCTAAGTATATGTATTTAATTATGTAAATACTTGTGCATGTATAAACTTGCACACACATATGAACCATATACTTTTATTTTTCTCAAATTTCACTTGCAATTATAGGTTATTAGTCCTTTCTGTTATTTTTGAAAATAGAAATCTTAATAAACAAAAATTTAAGCCTGTGTGCTGTGATTTCCACATCAAAGTTTAGAATATTTTCTAAACAGCCAGTGAGAACCAACCACACTAAGTAAGGTACTATCAATCTTAACAGAAGCAATCCTGGCAAACAATTACTTTCACCACAGCACTGACAATTATGTAAATGTGTCTGAAACAGCAATGGGCACCTCATTATGACACTAAATTATATCAATTTATTTATACATCTCTTTGAACAACATTTTATTCATAACTTTATCACTCATTGAAAGACAAGGTAAAGTAAGGACAGAATGATCATCTACATACAAATGTCTCATCTTTGCAATAGGAGTAGAGGTGGAGCTATTTGAACCTGAATAACATGGTATACATCCTACTCATAGGAGTTTTTTGTTTTTTGTTTTTTTGTTTTGGATTTGCTCTTTTTGGATTTCAGAAGGTGAACCAACATTCATACGGTTCTAGTTGAAAAATTGATAAGATTGGTTTTATTATCCTAGCAAAAGAGCTACCCCATATCATCATTTCTTTGGGTTTTTTTTGGGGGGGGGTTGGGGAGTCTTCCCATGTAATTCAGGCTGTCCTTGAATTTTCTGTGACACTTGTGCTTCAGCCTCCCGTGTGTGTGTGTGTGTGTGTGTGTGTGTGTGTCCCAACATGCCCATCTCATTTTATTTAATCAAAAAATCAACTTAAATAATTTCTTATTTTCAGCATGAGCAATTATTCTAAACTAAATCCTAGAGAACAACTCAATAGTACACAATACTATATAATACAGGGCTGTTTCTGCCATTGACTCACTTATTTAACCCATCTCCTTCTCTTCCTTTCTTTCTTCTTTCTATTTTCTTTCTACCTTCTCTCCTTCCACATTTGTTCTGCCTTCCTTTCTTTCTTTGTCCTTCTTTTGAAATCAGTGGCACTTCTTGGAAATAGACTGTGTTTCTTGGCTTTGATCGAAGAGCATTAGAGCATAATCTCCCTCAGGTCAGTCCCTTGGCCACACAGGCTCCAATGAGAATGGTTGCATGACATGGTTTATTGAGATGCTGCTCTCAGATAGGGGAGGGGGGTAAGGTATATCCAGGATAGGTACTAAGGGAGGAGGCAGTCACTGGAACCCCAGCTGGAACACAGGGCAGCATGCAAGGCCAACCCCAAGGCAAGGACGTTGGTGTTCCATGGGAGTAGTCATTCATCTAGCTTAGTGGCAGCAAGAGCCAGACACTGGAAACCAGTGAGACCAGCAGATTCCCACTCGACCAGGAAACTCACCTCACCCCCCAGCACATACACAAACAGGGAATAAGGACAGCAGTGGATCTAGAAGAGGTACAAACAGTATCCTCCAAAGACTCTACACGTGGAAATTTGGTATGCTATTTAGACTTTCTTAAAGACTTAAAAAGATTATCCATTGTAACACAAAAATGGACTTCAAATTTGAAAGGAGAAAAATGAGAACCAAGATGCATCATGTACAGGTACAAATTTTCAATGCTGAATATGATCATAATGTAGGTATAAAATGTACCATTACAGTCAGTTTTAAAAAGAAAACTGTAAAATTAACCTTCTAATAATTTGTATTCTCAGTCTTGAAATGATGCTGAAAAGGCTGTGAAAATCGACAATTCTGGAACTTCACTGGTAAAATACAGACCAGAAAATACATTCTCCACAGCTCTAAGACTTACAGTTCTAAATGATTTTTGAAGCATATTGTATGTTTGTTTGTTTGTTTGTTTGTTTGTTTTTAGGATGTCTGCTCCTATCTACTGCCCCAAAGTATTTGATTTTCATCTCCCTGGGATTACAGTTGACAGACCTATGCAGCACTGAAGGACCAAAGGTCTGAGAGTCACTTCTGCCCGTTAGTATCAAAGTGTGGTCTGTATCCTGGCATGTCACATGAGAACTTCTTAGACATGTGAGCCCCATTTCCCACAATTTAAATCAAAACATATTAACAAATATCCACAGAAACTTATAGGCACATTAAACTCTGAGAAACACCAAGACATGCTAAGTAGCTGACATAAATCCTTCAAGTTTTGATACCTTTAGCTGGAAGGATAAGGAACTTCTAGTTAAAACTCGAGCTTATTCACATCTTCAAGAACAACTGGAATTAAACCGTCTTCTGAACAGAGTGAGACAGTTATGGCTACCTTGAGTGGTCCCGTCCGACTCAAACTTCGCTTTAAGAAACAAATCATCCTGCAGTGTTCATTTACTGTTCAACTGTGAAAGGACTGAGTAACAAATGTGCTTCCGTAACCTACCATCCATCTCCTCCAGTTCTGATTTTGGCAAGTCAGCTGAAGTCACTTAAGGAAACTATTCAGCAGCTTCTACTTAAACCTCAGAAAATCTGACTTTCATGGGTTACACAAAAAAGAGAGAACCAAATTGAGTTTTGACTGCCAAAGAGGGAAGGAGTGAATCATTTTCATTTCATGGTTGCCAAATCATCAATCATTTTAAATTAATTCTCATTCTCTTTGACACCTGGGATGTACCAAAACACAAATAAGAAAATGTCCTGAAGAAAACCTTGGATGTAGGAGCCGTCATTTGTTCTTGTAAGGGCCATGGCTTCAAGAAGTTAATATTCCATACCTATCACTTGAGTTTCAGTTTGCCAGTCAAGTTGGAGCTCTTCAGCATGTAGTATTTGGCAAGATTCTTTGGAACTCTGTGGGCCTGAGGGCACTCATATATTCCACACGATTCTTTTCAAAATATTATCAACTTCTAAAAAGATGCAAATATGTGTGAGAGCTATAAATTCTTCTGTTTTAAATATCATGCTGTCCCTTTGGGAGAATCTCATGGGCATAGATAATTACTTCTATATGGGGAATAATGAATCAAAACATTTTTTGATTCATATCTACACTCTTCTGGCAGGTCTCTGGCATGAATCACATGCAAATGAATGAAATGTTTTTTGAATTTTACTAGCAGAGCTATACTACACTTCGAACTCTAAAATATATGCAACATGGGGTAAGATAGAATATTTCTACCCCACTCATTCTTGTCTAAAAAGGATTATATAGAAAAACCAGAATGAAC
Organism: Petromus typicus; assembly: GCA_004026965.1. Lineage (NCBI taxonomy): Eukaryota > Metazoa > Chordata > Mammalia > Rodentia > Petromuridae > Petromus > Petromus typicus. The sequence continues at coordinate 3,040 of PVIR01011036.1, read as the reverse complement.
CAATTTCTTATCTCACTGGAAAGAGATGATGAAGGGCAGGGCTTTTCGCTGTTCAATAACCTAGGACAAGATTTGTTAGAAGAGGAAGTGGAGTGTTAGGATTCTTAGAAATATCTAAAGTCCCTTTAAATTTTCAGATGAATCACCATGCAGCAGTCTTTCAATTTTTCATTGTCATATGATAAATGTCTTCTATTTAATCAACAATCATTTGTCATATCATTATTACATGACCAGCACTTGACTGCTTTTTGGGGATGCCCCAAAGGATTAAGACTCTGTATGCTCTTCATAATAACATTAACATATGTTTATACTCAACCAATACTAGATTTAAAATCAGGTAAAGAGTTATTAAATATATATATATATGAACATATATATACATACATATATATACATATACACATATATATACATATACACACATATATACATATATACATATATACACACACATGAACACCCACACACATATAGATAGATAGATACATACATTCATATATATGTATATGAACAAAATACCATTTACATACAGAAAAAAATCTAACTACTGGCTATATTACAGATAGACTGGCAAAGGGGGCTGCTTCAAGAATCTGGGTATTTTAAGAAAATGAGAAGAACAAAAGCTTCTCAGATTAAAAGCCTTACTTGAAACATAATGACAGTGATATGCTGCCTGCAAACTTACTATGTGCAACAGCCTCTTCTGAACACCAGATATATTAAAATATTAAGGCATGAGATCTCTATTAGATCAAATGGGATCTTAAAACATTGATTCAACTGAATATGAAAAAAGACAAAGAAGAGATGTCACTGAAAAAAATCTGCTCCCTCCTGAAATAGTGAGAAGGAAATGAATGTTCTCTCTTTAAGGAGAAAATATTCTTGTAGGGAATATGCTTAGAAAGTTTCCTGTTGAATCTATTTTAGCATTTTTCAGATAGTCTCTTTCACAGGGTCTGCATGAAGACAAATTCACTGTTTGGATTTTCATCATAGCAGAAGAGCAAGGTTTTGAATCAGACAAATAATTGGATGATCATACAAACACTGCCTCTTGATATACATTATAATCTTAGATGAATCCCCCAGCTCCTGGAGTCTGAGTTTTCTCATCAAACAGATATATAAAGTAAACCCCACAGTCTGAAGAAATTTAAATGAGAAAACAGAAGCTGAAGGGCCACAGTTGGGAGAAAGTACACTTCATCTCAGCGAGTTCTGTTTAAAACACTTCCTTTAAGATTTAATTGTATCTTTGTACAATGTTTGAGCTTTGGAATCTGAGAAGCTGGCCTCAGGAATTTTTCCAACAAGCAGTTCACCACAGCTGAGGACAGTAGTACGGTAGGGACAAATGAAGAAAGGTGGTAGGCTGTGGAGCCTGTCACTTACTCCTGCCCCTTTACGCATCAGTACTAAACAAGACAACAACAAGAAGAAAACAGGTCCGTTTTACTGTGGGTCATTCATAATGTCGCTCTTTCCTCTGAAAAATAACAAGAGAGAAGTGCACGTGAATGCATTCAGAAAATGATAGCTCTACTTAAATACAAAGCATTGTTACTATTTCCAAAAGGTGTGTCTGTGCTGCGTGGGGGAGTTCAGGCTCTGGGCAGTGTGCATCTGTAAATGGAGGTCACACGCCTGAACCCCTACTTGACTTGAACCACTGAAGCTTCCATTATCCTCTTCATTGATCCGGAGAGGCAAGCACAAATAAAACCCAAATGACTGTCTTCAACAACAAGGAATCTTTAAATGTGCATCATTTGGCAGTGGCATTATCTTAAGACGATTATCCAGTGTATAAATGTTTATTGCCTTGCTTTAAGATGCACAATGTAAGATTAACAATCATAGTGTTTTTTGTATAAATGCAATATTTCTGCTATTGTGTTTGTGAAATTCAGCTAGATAATAATTGATTCCATGACAGGGATTGGCTAATTTGCCAACAGTATAGTATAAAACACATTTATACAGTCAATTACACCCAAGTGCATGGCCTATTTGCTTTATAATTTCATAAACTTGCCAGCAATTTAAATAAAAAAGTTCCATTAAATTATCATATCATGTGATGGAATGATATTGCCAAGTATATTAAACCATGTGTGTTCAGCCAGAATTAATTAAATATTATTACTTTTTTCTTATTAACACATTGAACTTACCCTTCCTACTCTCTACTTGAAATAGAAGCCTATTAGTGAACAAAGTAAACTTAAGGGCAAAGTTTAAACATTTTCCTGAGGGTGTTTCATTAAGAACTCTGGTTCTTTTGTTTAAACATTTGCTCTCGGTAAATGTACTTGTATTGTGAAAATATTTTATGTTCTTAGATATGAATACTGGGAAAGTTTAAAGAATTCCTTTATTTGAATTATTCTGGTATTCAGGAAAAGAGGTATTGTGTCTTAGAAAAAGTCACAGTAAAAACTATTTCTGCACCATCTCAGTAATATTTGTTTATGGTTTTATTATTTGTGACTCCATGAATTGGTCTAATCTTACTAAGGGAAATACAGAAAGCTAGAAAATTGAGCCTTTTGCAAGTGAATAAAATATAATATTTTCCAATAGAGAAGATATCTTTCATATGAAATAAATTAAGCAGACATCCCCAAGGGACTCGTGGTTCAATAACTCTATGGTGAAACATAAGAGTTAAACTCTTAATAAGGCCATGTTTAATTTTATTAAATGCAAAATTTAGAGGTGAACTTCTCCCTGACATATAACAATTATTCTGTAGAGGTGCTCACAGTTACACATGAAGTTTGACTCTGACTCTCACTCCTGTTCCTTGTCCATTTCATGAATAACCAGGTTTCAGGCCCAAGACTCTCCCACAGTGAGTGGCTGGGCTCATAGTGGGAGTCATTCCACAGTAGTAATTGGCTTCTGTGGTTCCTCTGCCCTGAGACTGAATCTTAGAGCCCACACACCTCTGAGGCTCTGTCTGGGTATCCATGTCCAGAGAGAAAGAAAGTGCCAGTAGAGACTAGCAGCTCTAAGAAACCCCCGG
>PVIR01011035.1:0-48275 GCA_004026965.1 Petromus typicus | reverse complement strand
ATCAACCCATTTGTGAATTCATATTAATTAGTTTCAGGAAAGAGATGTATCTGAGGATAGTTTCTAGGCAAGACTTATTTCAGTTTAGAATTTAAAGCGGTGATTTTAACAGTTTTGGGCAGGCTTATTGTTTCTCTTCTCAACCTCAAAGAGCATATTCAGCAGACATGAGTGAGCTGAGGAATCTTTGTTTTGACAGCTTTGGGACATCTGAGATATTGTATACAGAGCAGCCCTAACCAGCCTAGAAAGACATGTGTCCAAAACATATGTGGAAACGTGACTGATCAAGAGAAAGAAAAATGAGAGAAAATCCTTTTAAAATGAAATATTTTGTCAAGAGCAACCTCACATGCAGTATTTTGTCAGAAGAGACTGTGGATTAACAGGAATTTAGCCAACCCATTTGGATAGATGACTAGAGTAATTTAGTATGTGAGAAATTTTTAGAAACTGAATTGTCAGGGCCCACAGCTGTCTAGTCAAATAGCCTTATCTTGCAGATGAGGAAACCAAGTCCTGGCGAGGCCTGCCTTTCCCGGGACCAGGCCATCTGCTGGGCAGAGACACACGTGTCTGTGGTGTGTCTGCGTGGATGACAGTTCACATCGCTCTCTGTACCTGGGCTCACAGAGTATTTTCTCACAGCTGGCCCTGTCCGTGGCTTTCCTCGTTGCTTTTCTCTGTCAGTGCTGGGAGTTGTGTTGGCCCGAGGGTGGTGGGGGCTGCGCCCGCCGACAGGCTCAGTATCGAGCCTCAGGGTCATCCAGAGAGTCTGTAAAACTAGATGATGTGTATATTTAATGTACCAATAAAGATTTTTAAAAAAAACAAAAAAACTAGATGCTAGTCGAAAGCTAGGGGACTGGCCTTGGGAATCTTGGGCTTTCACACTCCAAAGCCAGTTTCAGCCTCCTGTGGAGTGGCCACGCCCACAGTCCCACCGACTGTGTCTGAAGGCCAAGTGCAGAGCAAGGGGGAAAAGACACGACTTGGAATCCCAGCTCTGAATCCCGTTTTATTTCCTCACACGCTACTCTGCTCTGTGTTGTCGCATGCAAACAGGGATGACCTTGTCTCTGAACAGTTTTGTGAGAACGAGGAGGACAGATTTGAGCGTGCCTAGAGCTCAGGTGCTTTCTGAAGAAGAATGAGATCTGCCCAGTGAGAAGCCATTAATTAGGTTTTGAGGCCTTTGCCTAGTTTTGCCTTCTAGAACCTGAAAGAATTTTTATCTTTAACCATAATACTATTCTATACAGTCCAACTTCACTATTCAGATAATTAAACTAATTCAAACAATGTTAGTTCCTTGCCTTTCTTGAATTATCTTATTCCTTCTTCAATTATCAGCAAACTTTCTAGCTAAACCCTTACCATCTGTCAGAGTCTTTTTTCGTATGGTAAGGTGAAGTCCAGAAATTGCCTTTTCTATAAGCCCTTAGCTGGCCCAGGCAGAAACAATCTCCCTTATGTGCCCTTGTGGCTTCACTAAGTCTGTCTGTTCTTAGAGTTAGGTTTGAGCAAATCCACTTCCCCTATTGAACTGGGAGTCCCTGGTTGGCACAGAGTCTGCTAGGAAAATCTCCCCGTATTTAAGATTATCGCTAACTGTAAGATGGAGGTGGTGGCACATGCCTGCAGTCCCAGCGCTCTAGGGGACTGAGGCAGGAAAATCACAAGTTCAAGCCCAGCCTGAGTAATTCAGTGAGACTGTCTTCAAAAAGGCTGCGTATGTAGCTCAGTATGAAAGCTCTGGTTTCAATCCTTAGTACTGTTTTTAAAAATAAGATTATTCTAACTAGTAGGCCTCTATTCACATAGAATGTATATAGAGAGAGGAATAAGAGGAAAGGGACCATTTCGCATGTTCTGTGGGCTCCCTTGACTCAGGCTGCTGTTATTGTCACGGATGTCGCATGGCTCAGAGCTCTTCCCAAACACTCTGGCTTTGAGGGGATCATTTAGACAAATTCCATTTAGGTAGCTGTAATGTTAAGTAGTGAGACAAGGTGCTCATTTTCACCATGAACTTTGCAGATTGCTTTATATTATTAAACAGCACCATTTCCATTATACACACACACACACACACACACACACACACACACACACACACACCCCATGTTCTTCATGAATGTTTCCTGGAAATTGCAAGGAAAGCAGCATGCTGGAAGCCTAACTCTGGTCCTGGTCTCAACTCTCTTGTTTCTCCAAAATTCACCCTGTTGAACCTCAGTTTTCCCATCTGTAAAATGAGGGTGTTGGGCTAGTTTACTTCAGCATGTTTTAAGATTTTGATTACCGGGCCAGGGAGTTAGCTCAGTGGTAACTGAGGTGCTGTCTTGCAAGTGCAAGGGCCCGGGTTCAATTCCCCGGCAACCGCATACAATACTGGGCGTGGAGACTCACCCCAGCAGCAACCAGTACCACATACCACAGTGCCGGGCGTGTTGGCTCACGCCTGTAATCCCAGCACTTGGGAGGCAGAGGCAGGAGGATTACTGTGATGTGAGTTCGAGGCTGAGCTCAGGGCCAGCCTGAACCACAAAAGTGAGACTCTGTCTCAAAAAACCTAAAAAAAAAAGATTTTGATTACCTTCAATATTCTGGTTTTAGATTGAGAACAAGTGTTCTTTTTCTGTCTATAATAGTGTAATGCTACAGGTAAGAGAAATGAAAGTTAAGCTTTCTGTGCCTGTCACTTAGCTCACTGTTTTGTCCACTTGTGCACCCGTGCGCGTGTGCACACACACACACACATCCCTACACCTCTGAAGCTGTGTTTATGTAATTGATTGATTGAAGGAGACTTGGCCCTTCTTTGATTGTAAGTGAGTGAAACAGATGTCTTGAGTTGGGTGATTGGTTCCCAGATGCATTTCAGGGAGCAGGGTGACGGGGAGGAAGTGAATTGATTTCAAATCCAGGCCCCTTGAGGAATGAAGAGTGGTTGCAAGTGGGGATGGAGTGGGGCCAAATGTGGTACTTATTGTTATGAAGTTAGTGACCAGATGTTGATGGCAGCTAGTGGGTGGATTAATACAAAAGGTGACTTAGTGGGTGAGGTTCCCACCCCCAGGAGGTCATCCAGAAAGGTGGGTAACAGTGCCTAATCATCCAGTCTGAGCTAAAAGTCAAGCCTCCTGGGTTCCTGCTGCCATGCTGACTAGAGCCAAGCCACACAATATGTTTTGGCCACCTGCCCAATGGGGCAATTAATCTTAGCATGATACAGATGGGAGAGGCCTGAGAATCATTTTCTTCTACCACTTTATTTTTCAGAAGAGGAAACTGAGCTCTATGAAGCCTAAATGCCTATCATGACAGTACATCACAGAGCCAGGACTAGAACCAGATCATCTTATCTCATTCCCTGAGTCATGCACAGGGAAGCAGACCAGTGCATCATAAGGGAAGGTCCGAGTAAGGAGCTCACAGTCAAGCCTTTTGCTCTCACTCCTACAACTTTAGTAAGGCTTGGTGCAGCCCACCTTCTACAGCAGGGCATCCCCCACTTTACTGTCTCCTTTGCCACTGCTGAGCGCTGTTCAGACTTCAAGAGTAACCTCCGAACCACAAGTATATTGTGACACTGGGCGCTCATCATTCACTGTTATTTAATTTTCCTCATAACATCGCCACAAAACCATCTGTACTTTACCTCCCATGTTGTAGACAAGGAGACTGAGGCACAGGGAGAGGAAGGGATGTACCTTGAATACAGTTGGCAATTGGCAACTGTGCCACTGTGCAGCCTGACCGCAGGCAGGATAAGGCTATACAGTTCTAGTTATTTCCTGTGCAACTTGTACAGGCAATTACATGCCTGTAATTGTAGCACTTGGGTGGCAGAGGCAGGAGGATTGTTGTGAGTTTAGGAGCAGCCTGGACTACAAAGCGAGACCCTGTCTCAAAAAAAAAAAAAAAAAAAAAAAAAGCACTCTCCCTGATTGAGACACAAGGAAATCACAACTCAAGCAGTTAAATGAATTTCCCCAAAGCACAAGGCTAATTGGCTCAGAGTCAGGAGGCTTTCCAAGAATTCTCTAGTGATCTTTCCCCTTTGCTCCTAGTCCAGTGCTTTCTGTCACCCTTTCCTCATTTTAGCTTCTGGCCGGAGAACAGATCTGCTCAATAGCAGGGAGCTTCCAGCAACCATCAAAAAGCAGTTTGTTGGCAGACAAGTATGTCTAGGAGTAGAAAACCCAAAAGCCTCATTGGAAATTAGTCGAACCATCCGGTCATTGGGAGATATTTGAAACCAAGCCATCCATGTGTGTTTTTGCCAGGTCATTCCAGAGAAAAGTCTGAATTTTAGAGGTTTTCTAATCGTTGAAATTATTGCTTTGTTTAGAACCTCCAGTGTAAATAATAATAATAACCATGGGGATAGGAGCTGGGTGTCAGGGCTGATTAAGAAGCTCACGCACTGTGCGTCCTGTGTCAGCCCTGTCATGTCGCTGGCCTCGGTTTTTTCAGCTCAGATTGTCCCTCATGTCTGAAGTCATGAGGGCTGACGAATCCATTGAGGAGAGGAGAGAATCTGTGGCTTGTGACTTGGCACTGTCGGCTGCTGAGGAGGTTCCCTCTAGCTGGCTATGGTCCTAAAGGACTGACAGTGTTTTGAGAAAGCTGTTTTCTCCAGCTCTGTTTAATAAACTGTAACTTTAGGCACAGATGCCTCTGAAGGCCAACTATAAGAGAACGGCCACATACGCCTGACACTTCACGTGATACTTTATTGAATACACAAAGCAGGCTTGTCAGGAATGCGTTGGCATTTGTGTGTGCCACAAAGCAGAGCACTGCAGCCGTATGTGCCAGTAAATCGAGCCTGAGGAAGTCAGAGCTGGTGGTTCAGTGACTCTGACATTTGCTCTGTCGCAGGCCTGGGGCTCCCTGGAGAGATGGCATTTGGAAAGTCCTCGTTAACTAACAGAACAGCACTCTGCACTGTGTGTGACAGACTCTGATCAGTGACATGACTCCGAGTGAGTCTTTTTCCTTGCCTGGATCATAGGACTTTCTTCCTATTTAGTGGAGAAATGGCTGACCTCAATGTCACTCTGAATTCTAAAGGCCTGTAACCCCAGAAATATCATCTAAGGGCACCGTACTTTGCAGTGGACAACAAAATCCTAAAGGAATGGTCATCTGCCATCACTGCGTCAGACTGCAACTGGAGTATAAGTTCACACATAAGTCCAGTTTCTTATGATGAACACACAACACTTTTTAAAATGTGCAAATACTGCATCATCCAGTGTCAGTGTCAGTTCTGCATTCCAAGCATGTGATCTTTCAGTAATTCTGTGAAGTTAGTGTTGTCCCATGGTGACCAACACTTGGGAAAAATGAGTGCTTCACATTACACATTGTGCTGCCAGGCTGAGTGTCACAGTCACCGAGCCAGCAGCTCTTACTTCCTCAGGCCTGATAGAGCTGACAGGTGACAGAGATGCTTCACCGAAGCCCTCCGTCCCTGGAGAAATAAATTCTGCAGTCCACAGGTCACGAGTCAAAAGAGAGCTGGAAAGAGGGATTCAAGAGGCATCCTAGACCTAGAACCTGTTGGAAACATCGTATGTATCCATCAAGAGATGAATGGATAAGGAAAATGTGGTATTTATAACCCATAGAGTACTACTCAGCCATAAAGAAGGATAGACTTGAGTCATTTGTAGGAAAATGGATAGACCTTGAGACCATAATATTAAGTGAAGTAAATTAGACACATAAGCATAAGTATCTAAGTGTAGACAAGCTCAATTCATTTTTACCCAAATGAGCAGCGTTAGCACCATTCTTGTGTGAAGCAAGAGAGGACAGATTTGATCCTTAAAGGGAGGGTGCTTTGGAGCAAGCATTTAAAACTCCCTGGGTAACCAGGCAGTTGCACAGCTTGTTTCATAGGCAGCGTCTGACCCAGGTGCAGCTGATTATCATACTCCATGGAGCTTGGAGACCCAGGAACTGGTGATACTTAGTGTTGAGTCATGCACTGGCCAGGCAGTACCTGATTTGGATCTGTCCCAAATGGAACTTTGGTTGGACAAGAGCTAATACGAGACAGATGCAGAAGGTGAAGCTTGCAGAAGTTGAGAAAGGGACCTATCGTTGTCAGTATAGGAGTGGGAGCGGCGGCTGACAGCCACGCTTTTCACATGACCACTCATCCATCCTTACGCAAGTCGTTTTGATGTTGAAAGGACAAAGTGGAGGGTGGAATTTCTCTTAACATGCTGCTGTCAGAATCAGGTGCCTGCAAGCAAGTTCACATTCCTGAACATCAACTGCGGATTCAGTGAAGCCTCTAGGGGCAGGTAGAATCTCCTGGGCCAATAAAATACGGAGGCAGCAATGGCATGTCAACTCAAACAAGGCGAGATCTACCCATTTCGGCTTGCCATGATAGAGGTGAATTGTCTGAATCGCGAGAGGGCAAGCGGTATTAACCTTAGGACCAGAAGACCGGCAGCTCCTGGAGAGCCGCTGGGAGCATAAATCTGTACAGGCCAAAAAGCAGAAAGATACTTAATGGAAGTGTAATTGGAGGATTTTTTTCCTTCTTCTCTAAACCTGGCTTGGTAGTGTTACTGGGAATTATTCTACTCCCACTCCCAGGCGGGGCCAGCTGCCTTTGGATGTGATTAAAGGACCGTCAGTGAGCGGCTGCCTGCGCCAGAAGGAGCCCCGCTTCTCTGCTACATTTCCAAATTCCCCGAACCAGACTAGTCTTGGAGCTGGAGGAAGCAATGGGCCCAGAAGCAGCTGTGTAAAAGCACAAATGCTAATTGGGAGTTAGCACCCATTAGTACAGTACCACTGCACAGATTGATTTATCACATTAGCTGAAACCCTCCCGAGAGCAAAGACTTTGAAATCTTACAAAAGTTAGCCGAAGAGGGGAACTATAGAAAACATCTGGTCTGGACCTTCTGTTTGAGGGACCTGAGGTGCAGGAAGGTTCAGGGACTTGGTGAAGGTCACCAGAAGATCGATGGCAGAGCTGGAGCAGAGCCTGCCCTCGCTAGGTGCTTTTATCTCCCAAATCACCGCCTCTATAAACCTTTTGTTCTACAATTGAGAAAAATAAAATTTGCATATGAGAAGTACTACCCTGAACCCAAACCAAATTTCTCACTTTCCTCCTCCACTCTTCTGTCCTTTACATCACATTATCTCTGTTTTGTCGCCCTGTGGTGGAGGGAAAGGACGAAGGAGGAAGTGGCAGAATGCTCTGCATCTTAGCACATCATCTGTTGATCTATGTGCAAACCATGAGAGCCGACGGGTGCAAAGTACTCCGGCCACTTTGGGGAATAGACAGTGAGAAGGGGACAAGAGAAGATGAGTGGTGTGGGTTCCTCAAAAGTCGGGCACATGTGGAAATATGGAGGCATAAGATGATTTGCCCACATGAAATGCACAGGAAGATCATGAATGTCCCAGAACATAGCCTCTTCTTGCCTTTCGCTGACCCTCCCACCCACCCAGTGACCTTCCCTGGCCCTTCTCCAAGAAAGAGTAAACCCCGATTTATTCCCATAGCCTCAGCCTTCTTCACCAGCAGAGGGAGAGTAGGGGCAGTACAGGGCCGTGTACACAGCTTGCGTTCATTTGACCTGTTTCTTAGGCAGACAGGAAAGAGCTGGTTAGGGTCTCTCCTGAGTGCCAGCTTTGTGGAGAAAGTATCTTACCGGTTCTCATGGCAAACTCAAGAAGTAGGTATTATCATCCCTGATGTACAGATGAGGAAATTGAGGGCCACATGGTTCATTTTTTTTTTTTTTTTTTTTTTGCCTGGAGTCACCCACCTATAAATTTCAGAGCCAGACTTACAGTGAAATCTGACTGGTTGCTCAGGCAGGCCCTGCTCATATGACTTCCAGGCCCCGTCCCATCACCAGGCAGCCCCACAGTACAAAGAGCTTCTCACTGTTCAGTTCGTTGGCTCTTTGGTTTACAGACCCTCTCTGAGGACACATCTCATAATTCGAATCACAGAAAGGACGCGTGTTTTCCCATTAGCCCCCTTTGTCTTGATGTGGAGCCCAGTCACCTATAAGACTGACAACTCATCTTCCCTAAACAGGGTGAAAGGCCAGCCTCCTGGAGTGAAGGCGCTGCGTTTGTTAAACACTGTGTCCCGCTAACCCTCAGCTGTCATTACAGGCTTAGAGTGCAGTTTCGACTTCCCCTGTGAGCTGGAATACTCCCCGCCACTGCACGACCTCGGGAACCGGAGCTGGTCCTGGCGCCGTGTGCCCTCTGAGGAGGCCTCCCAGATGGACTTTCTAGACGTACCCGAGGGAGAGCATTCCAAGGAGATGCCCAGAGGTAAGGGTGGAGGCTATGTTTTTCTGTTTGAAATGACGAGGCTTTTCATCTTTCCCTTGAAACCTAGTATATGTGTTCTCCATGGCTTCTTCTACCATGTAAAGAAGACTGTATAAGTCTAATGACAAGGTCAGCCCAGCCCTTTCCTCTGCTACTGAATAATAGCAGAGGGTTTTATAACTCTCTTCCATGCACATTTTCCCAAGGTAAGATAGAGAAAAATATGCTTATCTCTTTGTCAGTTTATGATGGGGTTGCCAAATAAAATATAAGATACCTGATTAAGTTTGAATTTGGGGTGAATAGCAAATGATTTTTAGGATAAGCGCATCTCATGTAGTTGTTAGAATAGATTTATAGTACCAAAAACTTGAAATGTGACTAAGCATCCTACATTTTTATTTCTGAAACCTGGCAGTCTTAAATCGGAGGGTAAAGCAAAACTAGATTAAAGTTTGTTTCAGAGCTACTCACAAATATTCAGGCTGCATGATTTTTTTTGTTTTGTTTTGTTTTGTTTTTCCTAGTGCTTCTGATAGTTGTGAACTGTTGTGAACATCCTCTTCTGAGCTAATTGGGACCTACACAAGGTAGACTCAGAATGAACTTCTTTGCAGAGGTTTTAGAAAGAGAGATGTAGAGGTACCAAGCTCAGATCCAGCCTGAATTTTGTGAGGGAAGCAGGGCAGATGGGAAAGCGAGGCCTCAGAGGAAGAGATGAACTGTCATTCTTGTAGGCTCAGGGTTAAATGTTCATTGTGAAGAGTCTTAGCTGAGGGAACTTTCTACCACATCGTTTTTGTGTCTTTGTAGTAAAATCTATGGCCAGAGCCTGCTTTTCGGCTGAATACTTGAGGGTAATTAGGTCAAGCTCATGTAACTCAGAAGTTTACCAGAAACAGGGCTCAGGTGATCTGATGGAGGTGACACAGAGACACTTAATCGTCTCAGGTTTATCTTCTACATCAGAGCTCTGCCATGATAGCAGAACTCTGAGACACCTTTTCTCTCTGTACATACTCTTGAATTGACCTTTTCTGTTTTTGTGACTCTTGAGATTGCCTAAGTGAATTTACATTTATATTTACATTACCTTCATTTGGATACTGATATTTATTGTGTGTGTGTCTACATGCATCCAGCTCTTCTAAAAAAGTTCTGAAAAATACTGAGGCCCTGTAGCCCAAGATTATAATTCAAGGGATTAGAGGAGCCTAGGAATTCATATATTTTAAAATTTCACTATGAAATCTATCATGTGCAAATACAAATGTAACATATGTACATAGGGAAAGATTACAACAAAACTACCACCTCCATTTTTATCACCAAGCATAAGAATTTGAATACTGTCAGTCCCTTTGTCTTCTACCTAGACCACGGACTTACCTCCTTCCTCAGAGAGAGCCACTATCCTGCTGTTTGTGTTAATAATTCACTTACCTTTCTCTATGGCTTTATTACCGAGATAGTTCCAAACATCGTGCTCATTGGATTTTCATATTTGGGACTTTTTAAATATAAATGGAATCATACCATTCTTTTTGTTATCTTCCCCTTTTGATATACGCAGTGGTTCATTATTTGGGTACCATATTGAATCCCTTGTATGAAAATAACTATGGTTTCTTTTTCTGCCATTGATTATTTGGGTTGTTTCCTGGTTTTTGAAATTATAACTAATACCACTGCAGGTGGTTTTGTACACATCTCTTAGTACACATGTCCGAGTGTTGCTCTAGAACATGCAACTACCAGAGACATTACCGGTGGCAGGGTTGGTGCATTCTCTTTCATTAGATACTGTCAGTCTATTTTCCAGACTGGGAACAGTCGTTTATATTATACTTTCCCATCATTGATGTATTAATGTTCTTTCTCATGACTTTAGGTTCTTTCCAGTCACCGATACTGTCATTTTTACCCATGTATTAGAAATAAAAAAGGTATCATATTGCCATTTCAATTAACCTTGAGAGTTTTTTAAAAACAAATTTTATAAGTCACTGAGGTAAAGCTCTTCTTGTCCTGGTGGCAAGGACATTCTTCCAGATTTATTCCTCTTCAGCCCATCCTAGGGATATCCCTAACAGCCAATCCACAGAAGCATATGTTTTGTCATTGTAGATTTTCAGTGACATTTACATCCCAGAGACTGACTGTGACCAGGGCTCAGTGGGATCAGGAGGAAGGAACAAGTGACATGTGCATTTTGGGGAGATTCCATAGACTTTGTGGAGTCAGGCATTCTAAACCGGATAGTTGGTGCTTTTCAAATGTTGAAACAGTTCCAGCATGTTGCCCATTGCCGTTCTCTTGCCTCCTTCTCTTCTTCATCTTCCCCCTGGTGGCCTGTGGCCTAGGTGTGTCATAATGAGAGCCATGCGACAAGAAGGAGAGGAAGGGAGGGAGGGAAAGGAAGTGCTCCTGTCTCAGGGTTCCTTAGTGTGGAAGCATAATGGCACCTTTATGATTTCACGAGGCCTGAGCCCATGGGTCAGTACATGCACTCTATGCACACCTTTTCTCATTAGGTGAGTCAGGAAAAATCAGAATACCCATGTTGAAAGTAAATGTCAACTCTAATCTCTGAAAAGTGTACTCCTACCATCAGGGAGGATGCAGCATCCCTGTGGACAGGGATGTGAATGATCATATCAGAAGCCACTGTGGCCACAGTAGTCTTCTTTCTGAAGCACTTTAGTGACAGATGTATAATGAGGGGGAACCACCTGCAGTCAGAAACTAATGAAAAGATGTGTACTCAGAGAGCACTGACCAGTCACAGAGACAAAGGGATCTGCTTCCCAGCCATTGCAGGGGCTGCTTCTATCGATCATGACACTGAGAGGTCTTCTTGACGTCCAGTAATGGGTCTGTCACCACGTTTTGAATCAATTCATTACATCACTACTTACTCCCTGCAGTGGGGTCATTCCTCACTGAGCAGCCTGATATTATAACATTCCTGCTTTTCAGGCAGAGAGAGAGAGGGTGCTGAGAGCGAAAATGGCGTGCCTGGTCTGCACAGTGACAAACAATGACCCATATTCCAGCCCTATCTTTAGAATCTCAGTTTCTGTCTCATTGACAAAAGGTATTCTAATAATGGAGATGAGGCTGCTCTTTCGGGTACTAAAGTCATTGTTTTATTTTTCTTTAGCTGAAAATTCATTGGTTGGATGGTATTTAGACTATTACATGATTTCTTGTTGTAACATAAAGAAGGGCCAAAAAAAGGCAGAAAGATCATACCGGTCATGTAGATAATGAACTGTAAGAATATAAATTTTGAATGCTTTGAATTTATGGCTCTTGTAGCTGAGAATAATAAGGGACATACAATTCAGAGTATCAAGATGATAAAAAATGATCATTTTGATGGAACACAATTTTATAAATTAGTAAAATCTCAAGGAAGAATCAGGTTGAGGCATTCTGTGACTTTTTAAGAAGTGCCGTGGGCATGTTTGATGTCTGCGACTTACTGTGTTTTAGGATGTGGTCAAGGGGTCACATTTTTCTTCCTCTAGAAAGACAAGAGTTTGAACTCTTGCATGAACTCCTGCTTAAGAATCAGAAGTGCCTCTTAACAGCTGCCTTCCCAGTTCCTCCCCCTTATGCATACAGTGGAAAACTGGGTTACGGTCAGTGGGGAGCACCTTTGCAGTCTTCACCTCAGGGTGATGATACGCAGGTTTTTGCCTTGTTTTGTTTTGTTTTTGTTTGCTTGTTTCTTTGTTTTTGCAGGGAGGGCCTCAATGGAGCATGGCTACTGAAACTTCTCTTCATCAAGATGGTTTAGTTTTCAAAAGGTTAAGAAACACTGTCCTGTAGCCCTGGAACAAGGAGGAATGCTTCACCACATTCCTAGATTACTACAGGATAGAATGGGGTCACTTAGCCTTCAGCCCACTGCCGCAGCACTGCTGCAGCATGCAAGCAGACATGTGTGCACAATTCCTATAGCTGCTGTAGGAAGTTACTGATAACCGAATGGCTTAAAACAACACATAGATGTATTCTTTCCAGTGTCTGGAGACCAGAGAGTCTGAAGTCAAGGTGTCTGCAGAACTGGTATGTTCTGGACAAGAACTCATTCCCTGTCTCTCTTCTAGCATCCTGTGCTTGCTAGCAATTTTTAATGTTCTTTGACTTGTAGATGTATTGCTCTGTCCTCTGCCTCCACCACCACAGGTATTCATTCTCCTTGTAGCCCTGTCCCAGATCTGCCTCGCATGGAGAAATATGTCATCGGATTTAGACCCTATCTTAAATTCAGCATGATTTTGTCTTAGTACCCTGTTCCTTCAAGGTCATCTTCACACACACTGGGAGTTAGGGTTCAGACATACCTTTTAGAGGCCACGGTACTGTGATATTTTCCCACTGCATGCTGGGATCCTACATATTTCTCCCTGTACCTGTGGACTGTGACTTCTCAGAGCCATCAGGAGGCCAGTAAGCAGGTTCAGAGAAGCCCAGATTGATACCAGCATTTCTTATCCATCCTCTCACCTTCCCATCCCCAGGGATTTGAATGTTCTTAAAAGACCCATATGAATACTTCTCAAATAGATCTTATCCTATGAATAGCAGAAATCTTCTAGGTATCTTCTCCAAAGAGTTAAAACCATCACATTAGAATGATACATACAGAGCAATGTCTACAGAGACACAATTCGTAGTAGCTAAATTCTGGAAGCAGCCTGTATGTCCATCAGTGTTGAGTGGATAAAGAAAATGTATGTGGTATTTATGCATAACAGAATAGTACTCAGCTATAAAGGAGAATAAAGTCAAGATATTTGTAAGACAGTGGATACACCTGGAAAATATAATGTTAAGTGAAATAAATCATATATATTTCAGTGCTGTATGGTATTTCTCATTTGAATAAAGCAAAGTAAAGAAAGATCAAAACAAAGGAGTAGTTGAAGCACCCAGGGTGATAGATCTCTTGCAAATGGGAAGGATCCAGGAGATTGAAGGGGAGGAGAGCAAAGGAGGGGAGCAGGATCAAAAATAAGTAAGATGTGTCAGATATTCATATCAACTACTCAAAGTGAATATAAACATCTATTGTAAACATAAACTAAAACTAATAATGACAAGAATAATAAAAATGAAAATAAGAGATTTGGAGACAGAGGGAAAGATGTGGGTAGAGAGGTGAAGAATCAAAAAAGTCAAGATTTGTTATGCTCATGTATCTGTTTCCTAAGATGAGTATAAATGTCATGTACAGCAATATGCACTAAAAAATAAACAAATGAATTCATCTAGGTTCCTGGACACAAGATCAAGTGAGCAAATCCAATATATTCCCATACACTTTCAGAGAATGAGCTGATTTTACAGTTTCTTTCACAGAAGTGAGAAACTTATACTGTGAATATTGCAAAACATTTCTTATTGAAATTAAAGATCTAAATAAACAAAAAAGTTTAGAAAGAAATAGACTAGGATAGTAGCAGAATTATTTCTAGATGAATGATCATTGGTTTTCATTTCCTCTATGTGCTTTGATATTTTCCAAGTCTGAGCCCATGAAATGCATTATTTTTATAAGATAAGCATGCCGTGTTGTATTACAAGGGGATCATTATTATAGTGAATAATTCTTGGACTTTGGGAAGAAAATGTTAACTGTTTTATTCCACAGCAATCAAAAATGCTAGTAAAATACTGCTAGAGTAAAACAGACAAGCAGGTAGTTTTCCTTCCCACCTGTGTAGCATACAGTGGACTGGTAGTTGGCATCTTCCCACAGATCCAGAGATTCCTACCTCATCAGCTTCTCTGAAGGGCAAAAGGGGGTCATTGTGGAAACAGATGAGCAGTGAGTTTCAGAAATGTGCCCAGGGATGGAATGCAGCAATTCAGAAGTTGCATATGTCCATCCTATTTTATTTTAATTCTTGCCCTGCAGATTTCTTGGAAGTGCTTGGGATGATCATTCCATTTCATTTGAGCATGACTCTTGAGCAAACTCAGGTCACTTGGTAGATGTGTACGTAGCCTCTTGTTCCTGCCCCTCCTCTGGAACTCACCCGGAAAGGCCATATCGCTTTGTTGGTTCTGTATACAGGAATATGTCCCTCATCTCCTGAGCAATGCTCTCGGGCCTTGGATCCTGACCTTTCAGCAACCATATCAACAAGCTGTGAGTTATGATTCATCCTAATTGGATCTGGTACCAGCCTAGCGGCCGGAGCTTGAACTTCAGAGCACGACCTGCCTCAGAGACCTGGCATGCTTACATCAGGAGGGAGATTTTCTGACCGAGTATTGCTTACCTGCCTATGAGGACCAGCCCCTCTCAGGAAGTTGTTACTTTGCCCTCTAAAGCCTTTTCATCAGAGGGGCAGAGAAGATTATAAATGTCTATTCGACATCATATACCTTCTTCATTGAACTTTACAACCCTGGGGTAGTAGACATGAAGTATAACAACAGTTGGGGGAAGAAGGAGCATGGTCCCACCCTCTGCCATTAAGGACTTTGCTTTACTGTGTGGCTCTTAAATTTTTCATCTGTAACGTAAAAGTCTTAGACTAGATATCAATTAAGCCATGTCCATCCCATTCTGATGTAAGACAGGGGTTAGCACATCCAATAAAAACCATGGCCTAATACCTGGCACAAAAATCTGTAGGACACAGAAATTCTACCAGATCGGGTGATACCTCCCCCACATTTTTTTTTGAGTCAGGTTCTTGCTTTTGTAGTTCAGGCTGGTCCGAGCTCAGCCTTGAACTCACAGTAATCACCTGCCTCTGCCTCCCAAGTGCTGGGATTACAGGTGTGAGCCACCACACCCGGCGCTGTGGTATGTGGTTCTGATTGCTGATGAGCATGAGTCACCACACCCGGCATTGTTGTATGTGCTTTGCAGGGATTGAATCTGGGGCCTTGGACTTGCAAGGCAGGTGCCAGATCCACTGAGGTAAATCCTCGGTCCTCTCCCCAAGTTTTAGTTGTCCTCTCCATTCATCCTCTGTGGCAGCCTGGTACTTTGGGCCAGCCATGAAACCATAGCACAAGATGGCAGCATCTTGAGTCACACACACACACACACACACACTCTTTCTCTGCAGAACTTGTGCATATTTTACTTCACCTGACAGAAAACTTCGCAGATGAGACTTATCCAGGCTGACCAGAAGCATTCACAGAGGCTCAAGTGAGTGAAAGAAGAAAGAGGATAGTAACAGTCAGAGCCATGTGATGAGGGAAGCAGAAGTCTGAGGGGAGACGGAAAGAGAGAGGAAATGAGATTGAGCAAGTGATAGAGAGAGAGAGAGAGAGAGAGAGAGACTCAGAGTGACAGAGACAGAGAGACAGAGAGATTTGAGGCTGCTAGGATACTACACTACTTGTTTGAAGATGGAAGAAGAGACTGAGAGAAGAGGATTGTGGGAAGCTCTAGAATCAAGGAAAGAAAAGAATGTGGATTGTTTTGTCCTGGAAGGGTCAACTTCTGTGTTATTTTATGCTACTGTTTCTGAAATGTTGTCGCAACATCAGTGGAAATAAATAATTTGACCAAGGGTGGAGAGGGAGGGAGAGATCATCCTCATGTGTGCAGGGCCCGAACTTATAAAAGGTAGCATTCTAGAACTGGCCATCTTCAGAGACTGACTGGACCTTGGAGCAAACTCTCAATCTCCCTTAGTGGCCACTGACTTCCTGCTCACAAAGTCTCCCTGTCCCGTCTCTGCCACTGTGGGTGGAGTAAACTTCCTTGTGAGCCAGACAGAGAACAGAAAGAAGGTGAGTGTAACAAACCTTTATGGGCCAGACACTCCCCAGGAAGGGACCTGGAGAAGGAGTGTTGCTAGAAATGGTGAGATGGATGTGGCTGCAGCGCTCCCTGTGGAGGAGCCTAATGGAAGTGTGGCCATTGCGCATTTTCTGTGGAGCTCCAGCCTGAGACAGTTGAAGGAGAGAATGATACCACACATACGAGGCCTGGATGGGCTGCTGACTGGCTCAGGGACCAGCCCTGTGTCCTGTCCCAAGGGAAACTGGGAAGAGCTACAGACTTCAGAGTGCTCTTCCATCCACATTCATGTTTGGTTTTCACAGCTCAGCAACATAGGTGTTGTCTGTCCCAAACTATAAGTTGGCAAACTGAAGCGAATAGTGAGCTTCCAAGAGAGAAAACTAGGTCTCTCTTCTTCATTGCAGTGTTCCAACGGCCTAACACAATGTCCATTTTAAATTAGACCTTCATTAAATATTTTTTGACCTGTAATTCAAAGCAGAGATGAAGTATAAAAGCTAGTATACAGCAGAGTCAGATTGTGAATTAGTGTTTAAACACTGACCCTTGTGTCCTTTACATTATATCAAAACTGCCTGTAGGCAGCATTTCTTGAGCTCCCTGGCTGGGCACTCAGGGCGTCATGCACGTGGCACTGGTGCTGGGGTAATTCCCTGTCCTTTGACAGCCGAACTATGACGGTCCTGCTGTCTGGTAACTATAGTATCTTCAGAGGGGTTGTAGGAAACCCACTGTCACCTGTGTCCTCTTTGCAGCTTTCCAGGGTGTGCTGTGTGGCCCTCACATAAAAGTCTCCATCCAGGCTGCAGGCGATTCAGTGTGAGAAAATGGAATCGAGTCGCTGAAATCAGCTACAATGTCCACAGCACGCCCTCGCCCACATACACACATACACCTCGCGCGTTTAGAAACAGGAGCTCTGCTCTGGAAGTTGAGAGTGGTAGCCCAGCCTTGCTTCCTGAATGGGTGAATTGAATGGATAGGCTCAGATTACCTATAAAAGTAGGTGTACCTGTCTCATTTCCTTACTTCTTATTAGGAAGCTTTTATTAGTGTTATATGGATTCCGTAGCCTTGTTGATTTGTATATATCCAATGGTTCCAATAAAACACATCCTAAAGAAATATGGGCTCTAAGAAAAACCGCAGACCATTCTTAAGTTTATGCCTGAGGAGATGTAAAGGAAAGTCAAGGCCTTGCAAGCAGAACAAAATAAAGTCTCTTGAAAGAGATAACTACAGTATAATTTCTTGTAGAGTAGAGAGATAATCTTTACTCATTCAAGACAGAAAGATAACTGGGTTAGTTTAAGTTTGAAGAGAGATCTGGTGGTCATTTTACCCTTTTGGTTTTCTTTTCTGACTTGTTATAAAAATCAATCAAAATAAGGCACAAGAGACTGTTCTGTAAACAGGAAAATGGTCTGAGAGAGAAACATACCACTCAGCCGGAGTCGCCTCAGCCATGAGAGCCTAAAACAAGAGGTCGTGCTCTGTGTTGGTTTGTAAATCTTTACCCCACAAATAGGAGGCTGACTCAGTCCAGGTATCCATGGATAGCATATATGGATATATTTTTAAACTCAGAACTTGTGGACACAACAGAGACAGTATTGTGAGAACAGTCCTGCACCCCCAAGAGTGACCATGTGTGCCTACAAATGAAATTGCAGAAACTCTATGAAGAATGCATGTGGGTTTAGATGTTGGTGTCCAGTGCTCTCCACAGAGAGATGGGTGAGAACCTTTGACCTGAGTTGCTTAGATTGTGTGGTCTAGATGATTATTTTGTAAAGCACTATGATCTATTTTTATTCTTTCTACTTCTTTAGGATTCTTACTACTTTCTAGTAGTCCTATTTGGTCAAAATGTATGTGTTGGATATCAAGCCTTCCTGCGTTTTTTATGGAAGGTGTTATTATTTGGGAATATGATAGATGCTTGAATCACTTGTTACAAAACTGATTATATATATGGCACAACTTCTTGTTTCTCTGTTCTCTGGCACCCAGGTCTGTATTTGTATTCTTTTTGGTAATTTTCATCTCTTGTTGGTCTATATCATCTGCCCTATTTGAAATATTTTCTTGGGGATAAGGAATTTTTTCAAGGTGGCTAAAATGAAAATGGTATTCTGGTTATATAGTGAAATGACACTACAATAGACAAACATTAAATTCATGTCTGTAACAACATCTTGGGGTGCCTGTACTTAATCCCCTCATTTTCAATATTGTTTGGGCTACATAAATATAAAATATTATTAAAATATCTTTCCTGGGGTTGTGGATTTAGTTCAGTTGGCACCATGCCTGCCTTGTAAGCACAAGGTTGTGAGTTTAATTCCCAGTACCACAAAAATAAAATCTTTCCTTAGATTAGATGTTTCTCCTTTCTTAGGAATCCTTTCTGCTTTCTCCATTTATTAGCATCAATTGTTTCCACCCTAAAAGTTTCATTCTGTTTCAGTGTCTATTCAGAGATCTCTGCAGAAAGAGCTCAATGTAGTCATCACTATCGTTCGCATATTCCAGTACTTAACACAGACTATGCTCTATTTGAAGTTTTTAACTATAAATTAGATCAAGAACACTGAGAATATTAAAGAGATAGCGCCATCTGAAGTAAGCATTTTAGATAAAGCAAGGATCTTAATTCTTTTGGTTTGGTAATCCTTTGGAGATTACTCATAACTGTTCAGCTCTCATAGAAGTATTTCATTCCTTCTCTTTGCCATCTTCTGCTTTATGCCCTCTCCACTGCCTCTTCATGAGCATGAGATTAATAAAGAGTAATTGTGTGACTGTGTTGGATCAGCACAGTACACTTGGCTGTACTGTGTGAATTACAAATAGCCTTGTTAGCATGGTAAAGAAAAGGTGATTCTCAAGGTAGAAAGATCTGTGAAGCTGTAGAGTAGCTCAGTGGCTTCCTGGATTTAGGCAGCGGGGATCAGGATATAATGGAGAGTAGGTAGACTGTGTTGATTTGGGATGGGGAAAATGGCCTAAATTTGATTGTGGCCGTACAACTCTGTCAATGTCCTAGGGTCTAATAAATCTTACAGTATAAGTTTCTAGAGGGTGTGTCATGTAGATTGTTTTGCCTAATAAAACTGTTTTATAATTTTCAAAGAGCAAAGCCCTGCTTTTGCTAACCTGAAGGATTAGTCAAAGATGTCCAACCTGGATGGACACACTGCAGCGCTATGCCTCGCAGTTGGACATGTGTCTCCTATTCCTCTTTCCTCTGACCATTCTCCCTTCAGAAGCTTGAGGCATCCTTTCTACTTATCGCTCTGGAAGCAGTAGATAGACTGAGTGACACAGAAGCTAATGGACTTGCCCAGTAATAAATAAAAATTGAGGCACATGTTTCCCTTTTGTGTGCTACATACAAATTGAAGAAACATTGCTTGCTAGAGAAGTAAGCTTAGGTGCCTAAATTGATAGCAGAGGTAAGTTCATTCCAGGAGCCTGTGAGAATGAAGAAATAATGGAAAATATCCTGCAGTACAAAAAAGTATTTAAAAAGATAAGCTGAATCCATTGAGTTTTGTGTTCCTGAGGTCAAAGACAAGACAGAAACTCAGAATATCCTGATAATCAGTAATTCTTCAGTAGAGAACCAGGTGTCAGATGCAATAAAAAGGGTCTCGAAGGGGTCCTATATCTACAAAAAGAATTTAGAGACTGAATTTCTGACAGAAAAGTGATTAGAAATACTCTTCCTAATGCCTCTACAAGCAGCACCAGCAACCTAAAATTTCCTTTTAATTCATGCTTTAATAAATGTATGAGTGAAGTCATTGAGTTCATTTACCCTGGAAAATTAAAAGAAAACAATAAAATGAAAATAGTAGAGATACAACTAAAGGGCATGAAATTAATAAAGGCTATTTGTGTGACTACTTAGGCTAGTTCTAGCTAAAGGATTTAGCTTAAACTCAAAAAGAAGTAAGGTGTGAGAAAAGAAAGAAACATGAGCCAGTTCTCAGCAACATAAATAGGTATCTTTGTGTGAATAAGAAAAAACTAAAAATAAAGGAACCCTTGTCTTTTCCAGGTGGATGGGTGGATACAACCCATTGCTGGCTTTCGTGGTCTGACAAATAAAACATGAGCTGAGTTTCAGCCACACTCACCCTTTATGCAGCACATTTTTGGAGGACACAAGTCACCTTACTATGTGCAGTCAACCTATTTGTATTTAAACAGTACTTATTAAATATAGTCTTATTTTAATCTCGCCAACTCCTTGAAGTGGTCACAGTGGTCACGGATATGGATATCCATGTTTGATTAAATGAAAAAAAATTGATAAATTCTTACTTTCAAAACTAACTACAGGGCTGGAAAAAATTGATAGAAATAATTATTTTTGCACTCTGAAAATTGACCAAATATACAAAAATTTCACAAGTATTTATGTTTTAAAAAACTGGTAAATTTCAAGTGAGAATGTTGGAGGTCTACAAGGTTCTGACCTGGTACTGCTTCTATCTTCCCCTTTTTGTCATCTGAGAGGACCATTGTTGACCAAAGTAGACAACAATGAACTGCAGCTTCTCTGCCACTGTCAAAGGGAGCTTGCTTAATTTGAGGGACTGAGAAAGTAGTTGGGCAATGTACATGTTCGGCGGTGCTACAGGTCAAAGTGATGATCGGAGGAGTGGGGGGATGGGAGCAAGTTGGGGTGGAATACTCTAGTAGGCTCATGTTTTTATACCGGAAAATGCAAACATAAATATGACTGAAAATGTGTATGTTCCCACTCAAAGTGAGAGAGGATCCAAGAGAGCCACATATTCAAGCCAGTTCTAAGTACAGTGCATGTGTGGGGAAGGCACGGAAGACCTCAGCAGCCTAGCATTGAATGCATCCCAATATCCATGTGTAGATTTTTATTTATGTATTACAGAAGGCTTACTGATTCAAGGTGTTGAAGCCTATCCTTTATCAAAATATTGAGAGACAATTAACTATACAAGTATAATCCAAAGGAAATTAGTATTGAAATAGTAACTAGCACAAGAAAAAGAATCAATAAAGACACATCAGCTGCCATAAACTGTAGGAAGACAGTTCTCACAGATATGGCTTGCCCAAGTTACTAAAACAAAAACCAAAACCGACAAGAACACAAAATAATATAACAATGAGAAAAAACCCACAGAAAACTTCATGAGGAAGTCAAAACCTGGAGCTGCTATAGTATATTATCTAAAAGGTCCAGGTTTCATCAAAAATTAGGATATATGCAAAGAAACAGGAAAATGTGGCTCTTAAGAAAAAAAGTCAATAGAAATAGTCTCTGAATGTCCTTCAGTATTGAATTTACAAAACAAATCCTCAAAAGCAGCCTTTGTAATTATGTTCAAGGAACAACCACTACCCAAAATAATAAGAATATTAAGGAGAGCATGATAATAATGACAACTGGAAAATTATGAACTGTACTGACTACAATAACATTTTTATAAAAAAGAACAAAAGAAAATCTTGAGTTGGAAAATACCATAACTAAAGTGAAAATATAATTAGGCTCAATAGAAGACTAAAGCAGGCTGAGGAAAGAATGAAACAATGTGAAATTGAGCCAATATATATTTTCCAGTCGGAATAACCAGAGAAAAAAATGGAATAGAAATATTCTTATCTTAAAATACATCGAGGACCACATTGCACAACAATACATGTTTAATGGGAGTTCTATAAGAGGAAAAGGGGGCATTGAAAAAAAATAACAGCCCAAAGAATATTATTAGGGAACAGTAATCAATTTACACATTCAAGAAACTCATCCAATTTCAATTAGCATACAGAGATTTACATCTAGATACATCATCATCCAACTGTTAAATGCCACAGATAAAGATCTTCCAGCAGCAAGAGAAAAATACAGTAGCACCTTAGTTCATGAACTTAATTCATTCCACAGTTCTGGGAAAGATAGCCCTGTCTGTGTCTGTCCAGGGAAGGTGGTTGCAGGTGTGTTCCTCACCCCATGAGGAGTTTGCAAGTAGAAACAAAACTTTGTCAAACCCTTCCTTTCACAAACCAAATTGTTTGTAAATAGAAACATCTGTGAACTGAGGTATTACTCTAACTCATCATGTGCAGGGGAACACCAGGATGATTAATGGCTGACATCTTATTTAAAACAATGCAACTAAAAGGCAACAGATTACATACTCTAGAGTTTTGAAGAAAAGTAAATTAAAATTTCCATATGCTGCCAACTGCCTGTTAAAATGAAGAAAAATAAAATACTTTCCAAGTAAAAAAGACTGAGAGAATTTGTTTCCAGTCAACTTGCTTTATAATGCATGCTAAAGAAAATCCTTCAGAATGAAAAAATGTATACTACCAGGAGATAACTGGAGTTTACAAGAAGAAATGAAAAGTGACAAAAATGTAAATATATGGGTTAATATAAAAAATTCAGCTATTTTTCTTGCTTCCTTCTCTTAATATTAAGACACCAAATTGTATAAATTTATAATTATAATATTATTAAACTGACAATATACTTGCATAGGTGACAATAATAGTACAAAATATGGGGAAAGAAATGGAAATATATCTGAGTAAATTTTCTATAATTACTGAAATTAAATTAATGTTAATGTGAAATAGAGTGATAAATTAAGATGCAAATTTTAATTCTTAGAACAGTCCCTAAGAAAACAGCTCCAAAATGTAAAGGAAAAAGTGAGTAGAAGATTTCCAGTGGTACACTGAAAAAAAATATCTGGCAATCAAGAAGAAATAGAGGAACAGAAGAACAAAATGATAGGAGGTAATATATTATCAGACTACGTAAAAAGGAAAGATCCTACTATATGTTTTCTATAAGGGCCACCACTTAGATTCTGCAATACCAGTAGACTGAAGATGAAAGGAATTAAAAACAGAAGTACTGTATTAGCAGTCAATCATAAAAAGCTGCACAAGTTATATTATCAGATTGAATTCAGGAAAAAAATATTACTGAGGATAAGAAAAACATTTTATAATGCTGCATACTCAATTCACCCAGAGGTTATAACAATTATAAATGTGCATTCATCTAAGAATAAATTCTCAAAATATTAATCAAAACTATCAGAATTGAAAGGAGAAACAGATAATTCAGCATTTATTGTAAAAGGTTTCACTACTACACTCTTGATAATGGATAAGACAGGTAGACAGAAAAAAATTACAGAAGACTAGAACCACAAATGTCAACCACCAAACTGAAAAAAACTGTGGAACACTACATCTGAGTCTAGAGAATATATAATCCTTTACTGTGTGTAGGAAGCTTTATTCAATTTAGACTATAGACTGGGTCATAAGACAAGTCTTAATAGATGTACAGGAATAAAAATCATACAGAGTATATTCTTCATGTAGAACAGAACAGATGAGACATTTACAATGAAAGAAATCTCCAAATACTAGGAAATTATTTATCAAACTTATAAATAACTCATGCATCGATGAGCAATACATCTGTCTTAGGAACATTTTCTTGTTGCTTAGACAAAATAGTGAACATCCAAAATAGTGGACATCACAAAGTTAAAAGGGGAGAGTTTCCTTAGCTCACAGTCTGTAGAGGTTTCAGTTCGTTATTGGCTGGCAGTAAGGCACAGGGCCATCACAGAGGAGAAACCGCTCATGGTGGGCAGAAAGAAGTGAGGCAACAGTGCAGGGAAATAGCAAAGAAATAGCAGTGATGAAAGCAGCCCTTTCTTCCCTTATATTCCCTCCCCTCACGCCATTCGGGTGGACAGCACTCACACTCAGGGTGAACCTTCCCCCTTACTGACCTCACGCAGAACTATTCTAAACCAGTCAGTGGACTAATGCAGTTAATCACACACCCTTGATCCCAGCATTACATGCTCTGAATCCAGCCACACCTGTGAAAAGCCCCACCAGGGACCACATGATGCTTTTGGAGGGGCATCTAGGCACACGCTGTAACAATGCCACATGAGAATGCTAGAATCAGGATCTGAAATGTCCCACAAAGACCCATATGTTGAGGAATGGTCCCCAGCTTGGCGGTATTAGGAGGGGACAGAAACTTTAAGAGGTGGGAGATGAGTGAGATCCTGGTGCCTCTTTCTTTCTTTTCCCTCTGGCCGTGAGGTGAGCACTTTGCTCCACCAGTGATGCGCTGTCTGTACACTCAGTGCAACAGGAGCTCTGGATCACAGACTTGAACCTCTGAAACCAGGAGCCAAAATGCACATTTCCTCTTTGTAATTTGATGACTAGTGGGAACCTAACACAGAACTATTAGAAAATAGTTTAACTGAATGAAAACCAAAATAAAACACAATTTAAAAGATGAAAGAAAAGGAGTTTCGGGATAAACGGGTAAATTTAAGTACCTTTATCAAGAAGTCTCAGATCCATAATTTAAGGATCTGCTTTAAAAAAAAGTAAATACTGAAAGCATACAAAATAAAGGAAGTAAAGTAAAGATTAGAGAAGTCAATGAAAGAGACAATAGCAAAGCAAAATAATGAGAATTACAAAAATCAAAAGTTGGCTTTAGAAAAGATCAACAAAACTGTTAACTAAACAAAAAAAGAGAGAAGATGCAAATTGCAGTCAGGAATGAGATAGAGAACTTCAGTGTTGACCCTAGAGAAAGTAAAGGGAACTTTTAAACATATTTTGCCAACACATATAGATGAAATTAAAGTTTAGGCAACTTAGATGATATGGACATATTCCTAGAAAAACACAAATTATCAGAAACAATTTGAAAAAATGTAAAAAAAATATGAATACACCTATAATAAGAATTTGAACTAGTAATTGAAATTAGTCTAGAAAAAAGATCAAATGCAGTGGTGAATTCTACCAAACATTTAGAGAATAAATCATACCAATTTTAACATATTCTTCCAGAAATAATTGAATGAATACTTCCAATTTCATTCTATTCCTCTGATACTACCGCTGGATAGAAGATATCAGAGGGAAAGAAAAGCACCGACCAAGATCTTTCACCAGCATAAACACAAAAGTTCTTAAAGTATTAGGGAGCCAAACCTAGAAACACTTCAGAAGGATAATACACTATGATCAAATGGACTCTCAGAAGCTCAGAGCCCAGAAATTGAACAGTACACTACATTCCTAAATAGCAAACTATTTGATTATCTAAGTAGACAGAGAAATTAAATCTGATGAGATCCAAGTGATCTATAAAGTATCTGGATATGTATTACAAATAAAAGGGAACTTCCTCACCCTGTAAAAGGACATCTATGAAAAGCTTGTGCCTAACAACATACCTGGTGGAGAAAGACTAATGTAAGTAAATAACAAAAGACTAAATTAAGCTTTTCCTACAATTCGGAGTAAGAGATGATGCTGCCTTTCATCACTTGTAGTTAACCTCGAACCCAGCCAGGACAGTGAGAAAAGAAAGAAGAAGAATGAAGAAATTAAAGAGATAAAGATTCATAAGGATAAGATGAAGTTGTTTTTATTAGTGAGTAGCATGATCTTTTATCAACATCAGAAGTAGTCACAAGTAATAAAAACCAGCAGAACAAATAAATGAATTTAGAAAGGTCACAGATACAAAGTCATCACATAAAATTCAGTTGTGTTCCTGAGGTCTAACAGCCAGGAATTCCCAAAAGTGAATTAAGAGAACAGTTCCAGTTTGAGTCATTTATACCAGATGGATGTACCTTGAGGACATATTCGTAAGTGAAATAAATAGGTCACAGATATGTAAATACTGTCTCTTCTCTCTGGTATGAGAAGCTGAAGATATAAATGAATTCTAGAGTATATAATAGATATTATGAAATAGAAAATATTCAAATGGTAAAGAGGGTAGGGGTATATAATGTGTGGGAAATGTAAAAAGAGAAACAAAGCTTATATATATATGGGGTGGGGGTTGTAGGATGGGCAAGGGAATTGGAAAAAATGAGATGTGTCATATACTGGTAGAAAGTTTCAATGTTGATTGTGGTCATGATGTGTATATAAAAATGTACCAATAAAATCAATTAATTAATAAAAGAACAGTTCCATGGACAATAAATTAATAAATAAGAGAAATTTATACATTGAAAATTATAACTATTCCTGACATAAATTCATTATAGTTCAAATAAAAAGAAAAATATATTTTCATGGATTGAAAAATTTAGTAATTTTTAAATGCCCTATGCATACCCAAATTGATCTGTAAAGTCAATATAATCCCTATCAGATTGACATTATTTTTTTGTAGCCTGAAGTATGGAAATATAAAGGAAATATGGAAGTAGCCAACAGCATTTCAAAAAAAAACTGGAGTAATTATACTATCTCATTTCAAAACTATTATCTAAACCAAATGAAGACATTGAGCAGGAAGGAAAAGAATTGAGTCTGAAAATACATCTTTAATTTTTTATGAATAGACTTTTTTAATAAAAGTGCTTGGACAATTCAGTAAGAGAAAAAGAGAGCCATTCTTTGTAAGAAGTATTGAAGAAGTACTTGGATAACTAGAAATCAATCTATATATAAAAACTAAACATAGACCTTTCTCTCACACTGTATATAAAAATTAAAGCAAATCATATATCTAAATGTAACAGCTAAACAATAGAGTTTCTACAAAAAAATAGAAAATCTTTGTGACAATTAGTTGGAAAAAGTTATTAGAAATAACACAAAATACAAATCAGTGAAGGGAGAATTAATAAATTATATTTCATCAAAATTCATATTATATAGCCAAAGTTTTGTTCTTCACACATTTAATAAAAGGAAAAAAATGAACCATGAAATTGGCAGAAAATCTCTGCAAAGCATATATAAAGGAATTGTATACAGACTGTATAAATAACTCATAATTTCATTAATGAGATCAAAAATGCAATTAAGAATGAGATTCATTCCACTGACATCAAAAGGATTTAGTCAGAACTAAGAAGATAATGCACTGGAACTTACTTGGGCACAGAACTGACCAGGCAGTAAATAGTCAATACATGGCATTGTGGGTGGGCTCAGGCTATCTTTTTTTTTTGAGACAGGGTCTCGCTTTGTAGTTCAGGCTAGCCCTGAGCTCAGCCTCAAACTCACATCACAGCAATCCTCCTGCCTCTGCCTCCAGAGTTCTGGGATTATAGGCGTGAGCCACCACAACCAGCACTGTGGTAGGTGGCACTGATTGCCTTTGGGCGTGAGTTTCCACACCCAGTATTGTGGTTACTGGGGATCGAACCCAGGCCTTTGCGTTTGCAAGGCAGGCGCCGGAACCACTGAGCTGTATTGCCAGCCCCATGCTATCTTGTAAATAAACAAACAGCTGTCCAAAAAGTAAAGAACCCAGGGCAGAAGCAGAAGCATGGCTTGGGCTGCTGCTTGAATTGTTTAAGGAGGATTTAGAGAACTTTGCTGTGGACTTCATTTTGGGTAAAGGGAAAGTGCTCCCCAAGCTGTCTCGTTCTTCGAGGGCATGAGGTTGGGTCTTTCTCCAGTACCTCTGTCTCATCACCCTCTAGTGATGGAGGTTAAAAGAAGAACAGAGAAGAGTAGCCTGCCCTACCAATGAGGTCTCACAATTTTCACTCTTTTTCACTAACTGTTTAAACATTATTGTAGTGCATTGTCATCATTATTTGGAATAGAGAGAAACTACAGAATTGGTTTTTTGTGTGTTTGTTTGTTTTAATTGAAATCTTTATTGGTACATTACATATAGGCATCATGATTGCACTCCATAATGGGGATTTGTACCAGTATAAGACACAACTTAATTCTCATTTTTTCCCATAGCCCTACCACCCTACTACCCCCCCATATACATAAAATTTGTTTCCTTTCTTTTTTGTTATGATCTCATTATTTTTCTCCCTATTTTACTTTGAGTATTTTCTATTTCACAATATATAACATGCAATTCTAGGACTCATTTACATCTTTATTTTCTCATACCAGAGAAAAGATGTGATATTTACCTATCTGTGCCCTATTTATTTCACTTATGAGGATATCCTCAAGGTATATCCATTTAAGTATAAAGGATTCAAACTTATCGTTTTTTATGGCAGAGTAATACTCCATTCTGTAGAAGAACCACAGCTTTTTTATCCAGTCTCCAGTTGATGGACACTTGGGTTGTTTCCAAGATGTAGCAATCACAAACAGAGCTGCTATAAACATGGGTGCACATATGTCACTGTGTTATGAGTCTTTTAATTCTTGTGTGTATATACCTAGCAGGGTAATGGCCGGGTCAAATGGGACCTCCAATCCTGGCTTTTTGAGGAATCTCCAAACTGATCTCCACAGGGGTTGTACGAGTCTATAGTCCCACCAACAGTGGAGAAGGGTTCCTTCTTCTCCGCAGCCTCACCAACATTTGCTGCTGGCTGATTCTGAAATGGCAGCCATTCTATGTGGAGTGAGATGAAATCTCAGTGTTGTTTTCATAATGATGTTGAGCATTTCTTCATATGCTTTTTAGCTGCTCTTACTTCTTCCTCTGAAAAATATCTGTTCATTTCAGATGCCCATTTTTGAATTGGGTCTTTAAATTTGGGTGGGCTGATTTTTTTTTTTTTGAGCTCTTTATATATTCTAGATAGTAACCCTTTGTCTGACAAACAGCTGGTAAAGATTTTTTCCCACATTGTTGGTTGCCTTTTTGCTCTGTTGGTGGTTTCCTTTGCTGTGCAGAAGCTTTTTAAAAGAATGAGGTCCCATTTGTTGATTTCTTCAGCCAATTCCTGTGCTATAGAGGTTTTGTTCAAGAAGTCTTTCCCTAAACCAGTGTCTTCAAGAGTTTTACCTAACCTGTTTTGCAACAGGTTTAGAGTGTCTGTTTTAAAATTTAGGTCTCTTATCCACTTTGATTTTAGCTTGGTACATGGTGAGAGAGTTAGATCTAGTTTTAGTCTTTGCCAATTTAAAGCCCAGTTTTTCCAGCACCATTTGTTAAAGAGGCTATCTTCCCTCCTTTGAGGATTTTTGGCTCCTTTGTCAAAGATGAGGTGTCTCAGTGTATCTGGAGTAGTTTCTGGATCTTCTAGTCTACTCCATTGATCCTCAGATCTGTTACTTTGCCAGTACCATGCAGTTTTTATCACGGTGGCTTTATAGTATAGTTTCAGGTTCGGAGTTGTAATACCCCCCCCACCATGTCCCTGTTGTCCCTGTTGCTTTGTCTATTCTAGGTCTTTTGTGGTTCCAGATGAAAGTTTGGATTTTTTCTCTAGATCTGTGAAATATGCTGTTGGGATTTCAATTGGGATTGTGTTGAATCTGTATAGTAGTTTTGGGAGTATAGCCATTTTGACAATATTGGTTCTTCCTACCCAGGAGCAAGGTATGTCTTTCCATTTCTTGATATCATTTTCTATCTCCTTTTTCAGAGTGCTATAGTTTTCAGAGACCTCTATTCTACTCTACTTCAGACCTCTACTCTGAAAATTATAGCACTCTGAAAAAGGAGATAGAAGATGATATCAAAAAATGGAAAGACATACTGTTTTGAATGTTTATCAACAGAGGGCCACCACACTAGCCATGACTTATCCATAACCAATTACAAAAGTAATACCTATTATAAAGATTTTTAGATAATTATATACTGACATGAGAAACAGCAACAAGTAAAAATATAGACTATAAAGCATATTATAATGACTACTATAATTTTATTGGGTTTTATATATTATATAGGCATTGAAAATATCCTAAAACCATTATTGCTACCTCTGTAGAAGGAAATTTTGGTCAGGGAGCCATGATTAAAATATGTATTTGTGCCAGGTGTTGTGGCATATGCCTGTAATCCCAGCACTCAGGAGCCTGAGGCAGGAGGATCACTGCTTGTTTGCCACACAGAAGCTAATAAGCAGTTGAATGCAAGTTTGGGACCATCCTAGACTGTGTAGTCAGTTCAAGACCAACAAAAAATATACAGCAAGACTGTGTATCAAAAAAGATAAAAGAAAGAAAACATGTTTGCATCATTGAGTTCCTTCATACTTTTGGAAGTAAAAACTAAAGAAAAGTTATAATACCATAAATGTTCTTATAAATAAGTATTATTTACTTTCCACTAAAATATAAATCAATTTGATTAATGAAGCTAGTAAATAGTATACTCAGGATTTGAACTCAGAGCTCTTCCTTCTCTCCCATAGTGTCTTCTTCCAACATGGATGTAGGTGAGAAGTTAGTACATTTTTCCTGAACAAAAGGTCATGCATCATTGATGTAATTATCAGAGAGACCTCAGAGCCTCCTGTTTTGGGAGACATTGAATAATGAGTAGTAGTTTGGAATGTCTCAGGAACATGACCAGAGCCTTTAGCACAAAGAGAGGCATCGATCAGGTGACTCTGGAAGCCTGTTTTTTTAGATTCCTGTGGTTCAACAGAATAGCAAAATACCATTTTGTTGAAAGTTTCAAATTAGGTAGCACATTTTCAAAGTAGTAAGAACCAAAAGGGACCCTAGAAACAACCACCTAGTAATTCAATCCCTGTTAATATAGTGGAACAAATATTAAGAGGAAAAAGTACTATCTAGGATAATGGAATTATGAGCAATAAGCATTATGGGTTTTAAGAGAACAAATCATGCCAGACAAAGTTGATTGCTTTTTTGATTAGTAGACTAAGGGAATAGAGTAGATGTAATATATCTTGATTTTAGCAAAAGGTTTGATAGTGTCTCATGAAATTTTACTCAGGAAATTAATTGAAAATGGCCTAGAGATGAGCGCTGTTGCGTGAACTTCAGTGTGATGGCTGAGCTGCGGAAGAGGATGAGAAATGGGGATACGTCACAGTGGGGGGAGTGGGGAGCTGGGAGCTTTGGGTCAGGGGTCAGTTCTATTTAATTATTTCATTACTTCCTAGGAAAAAGGGGAGGCTGCTGTTACGTGAGTGGAATTTTTAGTGTATCTTATCTGTGTGCTTTAATGAAAAAAAAAACTTTGAAAGCTAGTGAGTCTACATAATTTGCAGTCACAGCTGTAGCTTCTTTTGGGCTCCAGGAGATTCCTTGTTCATGCAGACAGTCTTAAGCAGGTCCAGACCTGCCCTCTAATTCTGGGGAATTAAACAGGTATAACTGTCTTAGCCAAGAGCTCTTTTCTGGTCTTTATGCTGTATATGCCTCCCCCTCTACTTCCACATTAGAAATTGGTCAGGACCTTGGATCCTAATGCTTCATACTGTAGTCAACTGTTTATTAGCTACCATGTGGCAGGACCCCTATAGACAGAAGGATAAAGGATGTCAAAAATACATTAGACATAAAAGGAAGTTCATAGTTTACGATAAGTAACAGATACAGTAAGCCTATAGTGACCATTACTGGGATCAGTTTTAAACAACATTGTATGGAAAAGCTGACCCGGAACATTCTGTGGAAAATTTAGACGAGGGAGGGGTTCTTGCTGAGACTCTCTTCAAAGAGAAGGTGGTATAAGGAGCTTCAAGGTTGGGAAGAATTCTTACATAAGATGAGGAAGAAAAGGACAAGCTAGCCAGAGAACAGAGACCAGTGTGGGCCGGTGACAGGCAGTTCTGAGTGCCCATAAGTGATCCATCAGTAAGACAAGACCAGTGATCGTATCAGCTCTAAGTACTCTTGAGAGGATGAAGTACAAGGTTGTCTATGTGGAGCTTAGTGCAGGGCTGAGCATACAGAAAAGGATCAGTAATTAGAAACCATTGTGCTGCCACTACTGATGGGTGGAGGCCCCAGGAAAGGTGCAGTGTGCTTAAGGGTGCAACAGAAGGATGGAAAGAATCAGCTTGTGTAGAAGAACCTAAGACATGGTATTAAGGAATCCAGCCTTTATTAGACAAACAGTAAGAAGACATGATTAGGTACAAACAGAGGAGTAACTTGGGTAGATCTTGTTTATCAAGATCCCTGTGATGGTGAT
This sequence comes from Petromus typicus, assembly GCA_004026965.1. NCBI lineage: Eukaryota > Metazoa > Chordata > Mammalia > Rodentia > Petromuridae > Petromus > Petromus typicus. Next base: position 16,209 of record PVIR01011035.1, on the reverse strand, counting down.
GGAGAAGAACATGAGGAGAAAAAAGGTCAAAAGAAGGTCACGCAGAAAGCTACTCTAGTGACAGATGAAGTCCCAAATGTATTCTCAAAAGTAGAAAGAAGGCTATTTATCTGACCAAGGTATGTTTTGGTAGTTGAGGAAAAGAACATTAATCTTAATTGTGTAGATTCTAACTGGTTCTGTTATCTAAGAAATGAAGCTCTTCAGTAGAAAAAGTAGATTGAGAGTTTCTTTTTTGTGACCGCTCAGGTTTCTAGAGCAGATTGGTGCAGATTGAGCCTCTGAATTGTAGTAAGAATATCAATCTCATCATTCTTCCAATTTCTTATAGAAGTGAGATGTTAATAGGCAGCAAATGAGGCCAGTTCTCCTGCCGCTTGGAAACATGGATGATAGAAACAGTGATGTAGGCAAAACATTTCAGGAGAATTTACCTGGGAAAGCCATATTGACCAGCAAGAAATAAATGAGGAACCAAGAAATTAGGGTGTTTCTGCTAATACTGCTTCACCTCTGTCCTCCCTCACATTTTGTATTGTTGGGTTGGACCTATGAGCTGCAATTTTCCTAAATTGTTATATGGAACAAAGTCCAAACTTTCACACTTCTGGTGTCCAAAGCTAAATTTTATTGTTTGCCTTTAAACATGATGCAGAAGAAAATAAGAACTAGTCAAAGATGAGGCCTGAGTCATTGCTTGTTGCAAGAAGATAATTCATTAAGCCTTTAGATATGTCACAAAACTGTGACTCATAAAAATAGAGCCTGGCCCTCTAGAAGTGATTCTTCTGATGTTCAATTCAATAGAGGGAAATTGCTACAGAATCTCACAAATGCCGTCATCACTTGTGTGTCCTTTCTTCAGGAAAATATGGTGAGAGAATCGGGGAGGGTGTGAAGGAGGATGCTGGCAAGAAAAAGGACAGAAAGCAATCATTTTTGGGTCAGGAATTTTCTTTTAGTTGCTTCCTTTAAACCTTTGACTGATTATGTTTACTTTGACTCACCTGAAGTGATTAATAAGAGTGGGCTTCATGTAAGAAATTTTTGTCAGTGTAATCAAGACATTTTTACTTAAATTTTTTTCAGTGTCCCCAAGACATAATAACTAGGTCATGTTGGAATCATGGTATATGGTTGCTTACAAAGATGAATAATATGATTTCCAGTGGGGAAATCAAGTTCATAGTTTACTCTGTTCTGATTTATGATCTGTCCTCTAAGGAAAACAGGAGATTGTTGAGCATAGGTGTGTGAGGAGTCAGTGCTGTTCAGAGAGTGTGATGAGCGGAGGAAGATTAGTCAGTCTAATGTCTAAGTAGCTGTGAATCCGTGTGCCTGGTTTCATGCTAAGCAGCAACCAGCCCTGAAGCACCTCTATCTAGTGGATACTGTTCTTGTCCTGGAGGGAAATACATCACAGTGAAAAGTGTCAGACATACTCCAGGTGGCTTATACTTTCCTCAGAGTGACAAAACACACAACTGTAGCAAAGGTTGAAAGTTCTATTGTAAAAGTGAGCATTTATATTCCTCTTGGGACGACACCATCTTTATTTGGAAAAATACCTTCCTATGAATTGTTTGTGGGAGGATAGCTGAGCTGAATCATGGATGTCTGTGTTTCTGTGTGAAAATAATGAGAGGATATTTTCTGAAAGAAAAGAAGGAAGAGAGAGCAAGTAAAAGCATCTCTGTGAATTCCTTGCTGAGGGAGGGGTGGGGGTAGTTGTAACTGTGGGAGCCAGCCTGGTGTTCATCTCCAGATTGTGCGTATATCTGTGGTGTAAGTTCCTTTTCTATTTTGTTATATCCTCACACCACAAGTTTTAAGCACACAAATTGTATAAGAAGCCTCTTTGGTAGGGCTCAGGAGCCAGGTTTCACTTCTAGAGCCAACTTTTTATGTACGTCAAATTGACACAAATGAAACAATCTACAAACTCAAATCTGAAGTGGCCGTGAACACTGAGGATTTTTGGAAATCTTATTAAGAACTTTATACTCCCACAAAATACAGAATTGGAGGTTCAAATCTGTCTTCTCTAGACTTCAAAGGAAAGGGGACAAGCCCTTGTCAACTTGTGAGTCATGTATGTATCGCAAAGACGTGGTAGAAGACATAGTATAATATCTGCTAAATATGTAAGAATTCAACACATGGAATATTTTATACACTGATCTGTGTTGGGCCTCGAGGTTTTTGCCTATGAATTATAAATGATATGTACCACCCATTTCAGTAACTATATACAGGGAATGAGTTTAAAGTAGTTGTAAGGACCATCATGTCAGACTGCTTGTGTTCCAGTCTTGGCTCCATATTTATTAATTGCATGACCTTTGTAATGTTGCTTTAATTTTCACTTAGGCAATGCACATAGAGTCCTAACTTACAGCATTGTGAGAATTAAATAATCATGTGGGGATTAAATGGTTAATACTTGACAAGGCACCTGTGAGACCCAAATGATCATTGATTTTTGCATTAGAATTCAAAGTGATTTCACTCTCAGGTGTCTTCACAATGTTGCCATAAACTATTCTTATCCTAATCATAAAAGTGGAAACATTTATTTATTCATTCAGTGAAAAGGTAATGAACCAGACAATGTAGTAGATTCTGGGGAAATGATAATCGCAGCATGAGTGTGATGATAATGCTTCTCTCTTGTCTTCCTCTGGCTTATGAACCAACCTCTCACTAGGTAAGGAAGGAAAGCAGGAGTGTGAGCATGATCCAGCTACAGACAGTGAACCAGGCCCATCTGACTCTGCTCCTTGCTGTTGTATGACTGTCAAGATATTTAACTTTTCACGGTCTTGGCTTTATCACCTATAAAAGGACAGTAATGCCTTATTGTAGGTTTTTAATGAGTCAATATAGTTTGTGAAGTAGTTTGGGGCTGTTTATTTGTTTGGTATCTTGGAACTAGTCTTAACCCTGAGAGACTGGATGATTCCCTGTCAGTCCTGGATATATAACACAAGGGTTAGAATGTCTCACCCACGTTAAGGGGCTGCTTGTATAAAGGGTATGACCAGGTGTTGTGACCAAGTCCAGGTCCTACACAGTGCTAATTCCTGGTGGATGGCTAACCATGGAGAAGTCACTGTGTTCTTAGCCCACTTACTCAAGGCAGAGGAGCCCACTTCTTGTGGAAGTTATGTCAGTCATACACACTTGTCTTCCTAGGAATCTCACCTGATTGCCACGAGACCCGAAGTGCTCTCTATAAACACAACACTTATTTCATTAAGCAGTATTCTTCTCTGTGAAACTGCAAATCTCCCCATCAGTCACTAATTCCATTGTTTGAGTGGGTTTATAGAATCCTAATCATTCTTGTTAACTGCTTACATCAAGCCCTACACTGAATATGAATTCTGGAGAAGGTGGGAAGAGAGGAGACATACAATTTTAGTGCATTGACTAGGCATTAAAATCAAAGCTTTATCTTCATAATCTCTTCCTCAAGTGGAGAGGACAAGAGGTAGGATAGGTTTGAAGGCCTGGAGAGATTCGTAGGTTGGTCTAAAATAATGAGCCCTCCCCCAATTTACTTTTTTCTGAAAACTATATAATTATGAATAAAATGCAAGAAACTTAAAAACCACAGTAGCCAAACATTAGTTTAAACTGGCTCAAAGAGGGTATTAACGTGTTTTAGTGTAGTTTATAAACATGTTTATCTTCATCTTTCTAGGGGTGAATATGTAATAAATATTATATAAATTTATATTGTGTATTATGTTGCATGCAGAGTTAAGAAAATTTGTATCACTTAAACCATTCCGGAAAGCAATTATATTAGCATTAATATGCAGGCTAAACCAAGTGACATTCATTGAGCTTGGATTTAGCGTGTCTTAAAAATGCCAATATTCTTTGGAGGCAGGTCAGTTCTATGTGGGTATTTTATATGAGTACTTTTTAAGTCCGAGCTCTCTTATCTTTGCACAAGGACTATACACACCTCTTAATGTTTTTCTGAGAGGGTTGTTCAGTAGTAGCTGTCAAATACTTGACATTTCCTGGGAAAGGATATGTTAGTCAGCTTCCTGTCTCTGTAACAAATACTTGAGATAAATCAACTTACAAAGAGAAAAGGTTTGTTTGGATCACAGCTTTGGAGGTCTCAACCCTTGTGATTGACTTCATTGTTTTGAGCTTGTGGCAAGGCAGCATATCTTGGTGGGAAAACATTGTTCTGTAAGCCCTTCATGTCATGGCATGAGGTAGAGAAGAGAGAGAGAGACAGAGAAGGGGAGGAGGGGGGGAGGAAGGAAGAGAAAGAAAAGAAAGGGAAGGAGAGAGGACAGAGAACAGAGAAGAGAAAACTGGAAGGAGAGGGTAAGGAGTAAGAACTCCAGAGTTCCTTTTGAAGGCACGTCATCTATGGCTTAACGATTTCTTCCAGGGCTCTGCCTCCAAGCTTCTGCCAAGCACTGAGCTAGGGACCAAACCTTACACATAAGATTTGGGGGGAGGGGGCATTCCAGTAGCAGGAAGTATTTTTAACTTCTAATTCTAGAAGAGATGCAAAATGAGCATATTTCCATGCAGTTAAGTAGCTCAAATGCATTAAGCCACAAAGGTTAAGCAGTCTTAATGTGGTTCCGGAGTTGATCACTGAGAGAGTGACCATCCTGTAGTCTATACTAGGATTTCTTGAGATTGATATAGGACTGAGGGTGATGTATCATTCTGCTTCTCATTTGACTGATGCACAAAGGCAGATATAAGCTCTTTTTAAATACATTACTTTCATTTTCTTTGCTTCTTATAGAATTAGTCCTTTGGCTGGGCTCAAGAGCATGTGGGGAAACAGGAGCAGGGAGAAGCTTACTAATCTGCTTGAAGGTGGCTCCCCTTCCTACTCCTAGCACTGATGTATGTGTGCACCAGCCACCCCTCCAGCTGTTCAACTGAGTGAGACAGATGCTCAGTCCAGCAAGTGACCTGAAGTGACTGGCAAAAATTAATTAACTTGCTGTGGAACTAGTAATAAGCTGCTGGTTTGTTTGTTTGTTTGTTTTTTCTTTTCCTAACACCAGTTGCCAAAGTGCTTTTCATTAGGGGATTGAATGTTTCCTTTGTTACCAGAACAACTTCATTATGTACCATCTCATCATCATTTAGAAGGTGATGTCAAACAACCAATCATTGTCTCCCTTTCAGCCACCGTGACCTAACTTGTCATTGTGCTTTGTCTTACGGAGAGGGGTTTCTCCTTACCCTCAACATATTCCATCCTTTCTTCAAGGTCTCTTTCAGAAGTGGCTTTAGACATCCTTACCTTCAGACCCACAGTTGGGGGTTGTTTTGTTTTGTCAGCAAAACTATTTTGTTTAAAGACCCAAGCATTTGTTACAGAGAGAGTAGCCATGTGCATTCCACGTCCACAATTCCTCTTCCCTACCCTCTTTGCCCAGGCATATTTGGTTGATGCAGCACCATTTTAATTCATACCAATAATATGCTTTACAACATAGATACTATTTCAAAGACGTTATCTTTGGTCTTCATGACAACCCTGTGTGTTATCCTCATTTTACAGGTGAGGTCTTGGGGGCTTACAGAAGTAACATATACAGTCTTGCTTCTTATGAAATACAAAACTAGTATAAAAATCAGGACTTCTGATTGCAGATCAAGCACTGTTTCTAACAAGCCACAGTTGCCTCACAGTCCCTTGTTTTGCATTGCAGTCTAGGTTTGGTGTATTTTTCCTCACTCTCTCACCTTCTCCTGGTTCTTCAAGATCGTCTGGTTCAACTTACTGTATTAAAACCATCAAGGACTGAGGGGTAGGGCAGAGGGGCCCAGTTACCAGGGATCCACCTAACTGGCTCATCCTTGAATTACAAATCTTTTTCCAAGCCGGCACTTTACCAGAACTGATGTCTAGTTTCTAACGCATACTTTGTGTCGGCGCTTAATGATGAGGAGAAAGCGAGGGGCAGGCTAAGGAGGATGGTGTTCTACATATAAATAGGAAAATGTTTCTGAGCTTTATTCTTTCAACAGTTTTATTGCACACAGAAAAGGGATTAGTGAGAGGTTGAATGAGGAGCAGGGACACAGAAGTGTGATGAAGCTGTGGGCTTGAAAAAGCCCATATCTGGTTCTCCACAAAGTATGGTCTGGCCCCTCTCCATTCACTGGTGTCTGAGTCTCTCCACAGAAGGGAGGCTCGAGGTCACACTGCATGGCTTTGAGTCAAGACCTCACTGCTTACTATAAGCAGGTCACCTAATCTCTTGATATCTTGGATTCTTTGTGGATAAAATCGAGATAATAATAGTTTCAATTTCATATGATTATTATATCAAATAAAGTAGTATGTGTATGTCCGATAGAAATGTTTGCCACCTACTTGCGATTTAATGAACATTACCTCGTTCCAGTACATGAGCTAGAAATTAAATTCACTAGCATTTGCTTTCAGTCTGTTTTCCTGCATGTGTGAAAAAACATACAAACATACGTTAACCAGGTTTAGATACATGATCACAATCAGTTCTCCTGTCCAAGAGAGAACTGTAGAGTACTTTGTCTGGGGTGGTTTAATCATATTTACAGAATATTAATTTTGGAAGATATCTTATATATCTTATATATTATTTAGTCATTTTTCTACCACTCCACTTAGGCAATGAAGCCAGGCTCCATTATAGAGTTTTAGTTTGATTTGTTTGTTTGTTTCTTGAGACAGGGTTTCTTTTTTTTTTTTAATTGAAATTTTTATGGGTACATTGCATATACGCATCATGATTGCACTCCATAATGGGGATTTGTACCAGTATAAGACACAACTTAATTTTCTCTCTTTTTTTTTTTTGTAGGTTTTTTGAGACAGGGTGTCACTTTGTGGTTCAGGCTGGCCCTGAGCTCAGCCTCCAACTCACATCACAGCAATCTTCCTGTCTCTGTCTCCTGAGTGCTGGGATTACAGGCGTGAGCCACCACACCCAGCACTGTGGTATGTGGTACTGATTGCTGCTGGGCGTGAGTCTCCACACCCAGTATTGTATGTAGTTACCAGGGATGGAAGCTGGGTCCTTGCGCTTGCAAGACAGGCGCTGGAACCACTGAGCTAAATTCCCGGCCCCTTAATTCTCATTTCTTCCCATAGCCCTACCCACCCTACCCCCCCCCCATATACATAAAATGTGTTTCCTTTCTTTTTTGCTATAATCTCATTATTTTTCCCCCTTCACCCTGTTTAACTTGAGCATTCTCTGCATGGCCCAGGCCAGCCTCAAACTTGTGATGATCCTCCTCCCTCAGCCTCCCAAGTTCTGCAGTTATAGATGTGTGCCACCACACTCTGCTAATCCATTACAGACTTTTATCTCTAAGAACTTCCTGTGTGTGCACGTGTGATTGTGAATGCAAACACATGTATATCTATGTTAAGTTTAATGAAGTAGTGTATAAATTTACTTTTGTATGATTTATTCTTTGTAGTGAACTATTTTGATAACACAAGCACATAATTACTACCACAAAAGAGGGGGAAAATTTCATCATCACAAAAATTTCTGTCATGCTTCCTTTGTGTACACAAATTTGTATATTCACATATGCTTTTAACCAACAAACAGAATTACATATTCTTCTGGGAGGAAGTTTATGGATAGCCATAGAGGCTGAACTCCAGTGACCTAATCTCCTTTAGCATATGACCATCAGTCAATTCAAAGGGTAATGCTAGTGGAGTATTGAGAAAATTGAGATTAGTTTAGTTATTTACCAAATTTCTTAGACTTAACCCTTCAGATAAGAGAAACAGATCTCGATATTTTCAATTTTTCCTATAAAGAGTATCTAGAACTTCTATAATTTTTCCAAAGCAGTATATATTTCTGAGCTTATATTGAATGAATTTGATCTCTGCAATGAACTGAGACTTTTCAACTCTGTGGCGAGGGTAGTAGCATCTAGAGATCATGGCCCCAAGACCCAGGGGATTGTCTTATGCCGGGTGACCCTTTCCAGACCTCCCTAGATTCAGCGTAATTAGACAGAGAGCTTGATGAATTCCAAGTGGTATTTGTTGTGAGATTTCAGGGTTAGTACAGGATCTCCTAAGGTACTGTTTTCAGTATCTTTCCCAGCCTCTGAGGAATTGGCTCATAGAAGGTGCTATATCGAGCTAGTATAGTAGTTCATTGGAAATCTTGATCTCTCCCAAATCACAAAACAGACAATATTCATTCAGTCCACAAAATGTGCAGTTCCCAGTTTCTCCAAATCTCAATGGTTCATTCATAACATCATTGTTAGGAACAACCATCATTTCTGCAGCATCACAACACTGCCAAGTTTCTACTTACAGATGCAACCTGAGATGACCTGTCCGTAACACAAATACGGAGAACCATTTTAGACTTTGAAGGTTGATAAATCAGGGCAAGCATTGCTTCTTGTTTTTGGTTTCTGCACTCTCTTATTAGTAATTTTAGACATTTCTCTGATGTCCATTCCTGGAAACCAATATCTAGTCTTCAGCAACCTAAATCTATTCAGCTTTTTAAAAATGTCTTTAGTTAGTGGAACAAAGAGACTTGTTTTTTCAGCTTGTAGTGAGCTAGCAGTGGCAGAAGCAGCCAGTTCATCTTTTCTTTATTAACAGATGTCAGAGTAATTGATGAAGTCTTCTTTTTTTCAACCTTTAGTATATTCTTTAAATGGATTGATCCTAAGGCATTTTAGTTCATTCACTGACAGTGTCTAAAGGAGTAGAATGTGACCATAATCAATTTTTATTATCATTGTGTAGCTAATAGGGCTAAAAATAAGAACTCTTAATTTGCTATGGCGTGATTGATTACCCAAGAAGAATATGGAAATGACATTTTTTAATATGCCTGAGAGTTACATCAGACCTTTAAAATTTTCATCTTCAAAACATTACCATGTCCTGCAATTTTCTATGTACTAGTAAAATAACTCAAGACTCAGAAAATCATTTTTTTCTAGCTCCTAACCTGAATGGGTGGTCTCTAGTTTCAGGTTGCATATCCAGTGTTCCCTGACCATAAACCTTATTAGCCAAACTTTCTTTATCATAGAGTCTCTCTCTCTTTGTTTCACTTTAAACAATTTCTAGGACCCATAATAGAACTAGAAAAGCCAACAAAGCTTCCGAGAGTACTGACACTTGTGAAACTTTGCTTTAGACCAAATGTGGGTCATTAGGAGGATGAGATCTATGACAAAGTCCCCAAGATGCTATGATAAAGAGAAAACTAAAGATTATGTTCTCAGATAAAGAGAAAACTAGAGATTATGTTCTCAGATAAAGAGAAAACTAAAGATTATGTTCTCATAAGCAAAGCACTGGGCTGAAACTAAGGAGGTACTGTGTCCAACTGTAGCTCTGAATCTTAAGTTTGGAAGGCTCTGCTTCCTTGTCTATAATTGAATGCTATCTCAGCCTATCTCAGAGAGCTTTCAGAACATGGCAGTACATCAGAGCACACAAATTCACTTTTTAACTATGAAGTTCTATGTTTTGTATTTTCTATTCCTTTTCATTCTACTTTTCTCCCTATTTTGCATCATCCATTTTGCTTACTTTATGTCTCACAATTCCTTTACCTTCTGATACAACATAGGTTATCCTTTGTACTTGCCAAACATTTATTGAGCGTTTATACATATCTGTTTTTTGGGGAGAGGTTAGGGTATTTAATCCTAGCTCTATGTGATACTTATTGTGCCGGTCCTTTTGTACATAAAGAAATAACTTTTGAATTAAGTTGTGGAGGCATGCAAAAGGCAGTTACAATTGAAAAAAGTCATCTGATTTTAGGTCATTATTCTTCTCTATGGTGCTTCTCAAGAATAAAATGTTAACTGTTTCCTAGCCTAGTCAAAGTAAATGATAAAATGTGATGCACTTATAGACAGATGAAGGAATAATGACTGAGGAAAGTCCCAAGTGGGTACATGGTAGCTTTCTTCTTTAAAGCCAGCGTTCCTTGTGGTTTTCATGTTGCCTGGGACATGTTCATTATGGGAAAGTGTGGCTCTCTCAATGGACACTTTCACTGTCCTCCTCTTTGATTTTAAATCATTGTCATACCAAAAGAACTTATTATTGTACTAATCAACTTTAATCTTTTTACTATACTATCAGCAGAGGACCCTAAGTCAGGGCTTCCCAGTCTGAGGATGCATGAGGAGTTTTAATAAGGAGTTTTAGAACTGATTTGTGGACTTAAAAATGTCTGACTCCATGAGGTACCACTTTTCAAGAAATATATTGATGCAATAATGAAGAATAAAATACAAATTCATTTAAGAGAATTACTAAATTCACAGGACAATAGAAAGTGTCTTAATTAACCTTCACTTTACCAAGTCACGTTATTACCCGTTCCCTCTGTAAAATATCTTGATTGATTCCCATAGCAGTGCCCACTTGAGGTCAGCAGGTGATTTTCGAGCACACCTGCACATTCCTGCTGCCATCAGTTAAGATGTTAGCTTCCCAAGAGCCTATTGTTTTGATGCTAAAAGATATTTATGGTAAAAGAAAATTCAATTGCAATACAAGAAAAAAGCCACTGTTTTTGTGGAAAGTTCTTATTTGTTTACCAATTCAAAAAAGGCAAGCTATGAATAAAGACAATGTTTCTGAAAAAGACAAGGGGCTAAGAATACCTTTGCAGGTTGTCCCTGCACAGCCCCAGGGACCACTCTGTGAGTGATACCTCCTCAGCTTGCGTGGGGCCTAACTGCAGAGCAGTGCAGGGAGGCCTTGGAATTGGGTGTGAGTGAGATGGCTGTGAAAGTCAGGAAGAAAAGTGTAAATATTGAAAGTGCTCTGCAAATCTTTCAGCCCTATTCCTCTTTCATAATTCCAAACTGAAGTGACAAACAGTGTCTTAGGGTGTGAGAGATGAAAGAAAGGTACATGTGCCTTGAACTTGGCCCTATATCAGATTAGTGTATGAATATACATGTATGTGTTTTCTAATTAAAATGCAATGTTTGGGGTCTACTGTTTAACACTTCCTTTATGTGACTAGTTTTTTTGATTATTGCTTGAACTGTTGGACTCTAGTCTTTGCTTTATATGTCACTAGAAGACATCCAAAGGACAGTCACTCTTATGTTAAGAAGAGTGATGTAGCCTTGAAAAATTTTGTGGTTACAAAGGGGTTTTTTTTTTGTTGGTTTTTTTTTTTTTTTTTTTTTTTTTTTTTTTTTTTTTTTTTTTTTTTTTTTTTTTTTTTTTTTTTTTTTTTTTTTTTTTTTTTTGGTGGTACTCAGCTAGTCTCACTGAGTGATTCCATAATTGTCGGGGGGAGGAGGCTGAGATTCTTGCAAACCCAGTTTCTAAGCATGCCACACACTCCCTGAACAGCCCACACCACTGTTATTTCAAAAACTCCAAGTTACTGTGGGGCGACTAGCCGACTCTGCATTCTCCATAATTACACCCAATTTTTCAATTGAATTATTGCATGATTTAATTCGTCTGCTGCATCTGGAGAGCATCAGCATTGTGCAGCTGTTGCAGCTTGAAGAGCTAATTGTTGCTAAGCACATTAAAAGTAGTCCCATTGCAATGCACTGGAGTCAGAAGGGAGGGATGCAAACTTTCACTTCCCATTTTCCCTCTGGTTGAGTCACCAGGCAGAGAGCCTGAGGGGTTAGCAAACATTTAAGCCCTGTTAACATGGAGACTTCATCGGGTATGGCTACTGTCACTGGATAAAAGCTCTTAAGTGAGTCAGACATATCCAGATACCAGGATATACAGAAACTAAAAGCTCTGTTTGGCTTGTCTTAGAGAATCATGCTAAATAAGATTAGGTTAAATGAAGGGGAGGTGGAGTGTCACCAAAATACTACTTGGAGGTCAGTTGTTGATGAGACATCAAGAAATCTAAAGATTCCCCCTCCGCCATCTTAATTCCATTGGTAAAGAACCATATATCTGCTACACTGTTCATATGTTCAGTTTACCTTGCTAGGTTTAAATAGAACATCTGCTATTTGTATAATCATTTGAAGACTTGCTCCAGTGTAAAATACTCCATTAGTCATATGTAATTCCTTGTTATTTGATAACTTTAAATCAGAGGTCTGAGCCTCTAGAAGGCATGGGTTGAGAGTTTCCCCACTGTTTTCTCTTTGTAGTGTTAAGGATGTGAAGTTTGATTCCTGAAGGATCTCAGTCCTTTGCATAAATTTAGAGGTTACACATGTACTCTATTTCTTATGTGAATGTTAAAAATTATGAGTTCGTGAAAAAACCAGAGATGTTGTATCTGAGCTGAGAGCTAATATGGAAGAAAATTAGACTATGGGGAACTATGCATAAGAGCCAGAGGGTAGAAATCACCTAAAGGAAAAAATAGAGGCATCCAAAATGGAATATGACAGAATCCAGGAGGAAAATAGAGGAGGAGAGCACAGGTTTGATCACAGTAACCACTAGGAGGTTAAGGAAGACGATTCTCAACAGTGAAATCCCCTATCCTCCCCCAGTCTACAGAACAATGTTAGTTAAACTTACACCTCTTCTCCCCCAAAGAAATAAGAAGGTAATTACCTGAGGAGAAGCCTCAGAGACCCTACATACGGTCCTAGCCCAGTCACCTCCCGTGAAGTTTGCAGTAGGCCCTATTTCTGCACACAGATTCCAATTACATTCTTAAATCTAAACAATTAGATTCTTAAAATCTAAGCAAAAAGTCACCAGACACTTGATGATAGTAGGCTGAACACAAAAGACAATGACCCATTCCAAACAAAAATTTGATAAAGGTGTTGAGGGGTTAGTCAATGCAGGGAATAGGAATAAATATTACACATACATATGATAACTTCAGTGTTAAGCACAACTTCATTACAAATTATAAATCATAAATAGTTGCAAAATTTTGGAATACTAGAGAATAAAGAAAGACTGTACATCTTGCAGAAGGAAATAAATTATAAATGACAGGGCATCAGAACATCATCTACCTTAATGTGCAATTTTGGGATTTAGAAAGTCCGTAGATAAATCTATTCAAAAATTCCAATGGAAAAATATTTCAAACTTTAGATTCCATACCCAGCTACACTATCATTATGAGGTGAATGGTTCTTTCATACAAGGGAAGTCTCAAAGGATTTACCTCTTATGCATCCTTTCTTTTAAAAAATGGAGGATGTATCATATTAAAATAATAGAATAAGGAAAATACAGAAACTAGAGTTAGAGGATTCAGCCCAGAACCTCATAAGAGGGATCCAAAGAATTCGCAGAAGAATAGTAAATGAATTTACCATAGGGGAGGGCATTAAAAGTGTTACGTGCTACCACATGCCTGAAGTTTGTAATCATAAATAACCTAGTCCCAAAAGAGCAAAAACTCTGATTTCTCTTGTGTGAGTTGTGTAGTCAGATTTTTTGAGGGAGAAAGGAGAATGATGTTTGCCAGCCCGCAAGTATGGGATCAGGAGAGTGAAGGATTAGTGTTGAATGAATACAGGAGTTTTAGTCGGGCAGAGAGAGTTCTAAGACAGGCGGGAGTGACACTTGCACAGCAGTGGGAAGGCACTTCATGTCTTAAGTTCCCTGTTTCTGGAGGGCATTGAATAGTCTGGGAGAAGGAGTGGGGACTCTGTTCTCTAGACCAGTGCCACTGCAAGGTGGTAGCTGCTGACAGAGGCACATGATCTTTGTCTTTGTAAAAGTTTTATTTGTTTTTATTAATACGTATTTGTAGAACATAATAATCACATTCATCATGGGGTATATGTACATGCATACAACCCATCTTAATTCTCTTTTCTGTCCCTTTCCCTTTCTCTCCTTCCAACCCTTCTTTCTCTCCCCATTTACAAAAACTCTGTTTCTGCTTTTTCTTTTAATCTTTTTTCCATTAATTCCTTTTCCCCTTCTTTCCCCCTTTCCTCTTTATTTGTCGCCCTTCCCCTTTGAAAAAGTTCTTTCTACTTCCTAACATCTGTCCTCTATTTTGCTCCTTATTTTTACTTTGAGTTTCTCATACAAGAGAAGTGATACAATATTTAAACTTGCGTGTCCCATTTATTTCACTTAAGATTATGGTCTTAAAGCACAGAAGAGCTGTATATTTAGTTGTAAAATTATCTTCTTTTCAGAACAAAAATATACTGCTTTTTACTTTATGAGACTGATAACAGTGATTTAGTTTCCATAAACTAAATGTAAGTTTATAAATGAATGTGAGTTCATTTTAAGAAAGAAATAAGCACATAATAACAAGTAAGATATATATTTGAGACAACAAGAACTCATGAAGGAAGTGTATAGATGGTCAAGGTGGAGGAGATACTTCTCCGGACGATAAGAAGCTCTTGATGGCTACTCTGAAGAGAAGCATCTAGGGCAAGTGTGTGTACTGGGGTGATCAGGGATATGAACTACACTCTGTGGCTTCCTGGGATCTGGAGACTTTTTCAGAGGCTCTGTTGAGGTGTGTGTGGGGGGAGCGGGGACTACAAATGGAGATCCTGTGTCTCTGCATGAACCTGCCTGTGATTAAAAAGGAGTACTCACGAAAAAAATGACTGCAGATCACCGAGCTAAATCATTCTGGATGGGCAGGAGTTACAGAGACAGAATGAGGAAGCTCTGTGAGAAACTCCTGCAAGTGGCCTCACTGGATAGTAGGCAGGCCAAGCCTGGGAGTGTGTGGGGAGAGAATGCTACAGGGTAGAGACCCAGCACTTGAGAGCCCAGAGTTCTTCCCAGGACCTGTCTCCTCTGAATTGGAATTGTAGCGATTCTGAGAGAACAGTCCCTACACACCCTAATCCAGAGGTGATGGCATTTCATGGCTTTGTCCAGTTTCCAGTGTGAGGTACATTGTTAGGAACACTGGTTTTAGAAACTTATGTTGCCAAGCCCAGTAGAGTGCACAACTGGAAAAGAGTCCATATGCTATAGTGGAAGGATTTGGAGTCTTTCATTAATTTATTCACTCATTTGTTCCACAACTATTTATCCAACAGATTTATTTAGCACAGCAGGGCAAAGACGTATTCTTTACACTGGAGACCCATCCGTGGACAGAGCCAATATCAATTCTTACTTTTGTGGCATTTACATGCTCATAGTGTGAGATGAAAAATATATAAAATATACAATGTGTTGGAAGGAAGGAAGTGTGCTATAAAGAACTCTAAAGGAGAGAAAGTGGCACTGATGGGGTACACTAGTTTACTGTGGTCTGCAAAAGCCTTTTGTGAGAGTAACATGTGAGTAGAGACTTTAAGGAGATAGAATGCCAAGCCGTTCCCTACCCAGGAAAGAGGGTCCACACAGGAGGAGGAGCAGCACAGAGGAGGATGTGTGGGGCATACCAGGAACATGGGGGGTGCTGATGTGGCTAACCTGGAGCCAGATATTAAGACAGGGGCAGGAGATGAGGTCAAGAATTTCAGTGACAGACTGTTAGGGTCTTGTCAACCATCACAAGGACTGGCTTATACTCTTGAAGAAATAGAAGGCTCTGGGATTTGTGGTGAGAAGGCTGACATGTTCTGATACAAGTTTCAAAAGGAACCCATTAGCAATTGTGAGGTGAGACTGTAAGGGCTGGGACACACGGATGTGTAGAGGCTGTTTGCAGGACTCCAGACAAGAAAAAAGTCAGATGCTATCAGGACAGGTAGTAAGGAGTGATTAGATTTGAGATAGAGCCAATGATTTGGGTTAGAATGGAAGGAGAGGAAGGAGCTGGGATGACTCTCAATGGTTTGGGCCTGGAAGAGTAGAGCTGCCATTAATCAGCTCTAGAAATAACTACAGTTACATCAAGTTTGTGTAGCTGGATCAGGAAGCTGGTTTTGACATGGAAAATTTGAAACATTCAACTCATAGCCATGTCAAGTGGTTTTCATAAGAAGATATGAAAACATGGGATCGGGGATTTAGCTCAGTGGTTCTAGCGCCTGTCTTGCAAGTGCACGGGCCCAGGTTCCATCCCTGATAACCACATACAACAATGCCGGGCATGGTGACTCAAACCCACCAGCAATCAGTACCACATACCACAATGCAGGGAATAAAGGGTTTAATGGCTAGTGCCTGTAATCCCAGGACTCAGAAGGCAGAGGCAGGAAGATTGCTGAGCTCGAGGCTGAGTTTACAACCGGCCTGAACTACAAAGTGAGACCCTGTCTCAAAAAATTAAAAAAAAAAAAAAA
>PVIR01011034.1:0-48192 GCA_004026965.1 Petromus typicus | reverse complement strand
TCCTCCCAAAGCTGTGTGCTTGGTTGAAGAAGATGACTACCCCCCAATAGAGGTGGACCGTTTCCTAGGTTAAGAATATAATAGCTGTGCTCTCCTGCTAGAACCTCTAAATAAGCTCTCAAATGATCTGAAAGGAAAATGTGTAACTTAAGACAATTTCAATGAAAATAAAATAGGATTTACAGATTTCCCAACTTATACTTTTTTTTTACACCATTGCTTTTTATAACAGACATTTAAAAGCATAAAGAAACTTTTAGCATATGGTACTATTATTTATAAGATTTCAGTAGAGTTCTTCATGCTTTTTCAAAAAGCAAATACCACATTCTTATTTTTTATTAGCAAAATTGTAAAGAATTTATACTCCTAGGTGAGAACCTTTTCTTTCACATACATTAATGCTTAAAAAAACACAGACGCACATGCTGACTGACTTTAGAAAGTGCCACAAGAGAACAAGAAAGCTTCTATCACTTGATGCTACACATAGTAATAATTCTGTCAGAAACTAGGTATGCAGTGAATACTTGTGCTTTTCCTATGCAGAGTGAAACATTATCTCAAGTTCTAACTCGTCACTGGCTGCTGTGTAAAATGGGGTACGTGTAAGCCTGCCTGTAGAAGGTTATAGTCTTTTTTTTTTTAAGGTTTTTTGAGACAGGGTCTCGCTTTGTGGTTCAGGCTGGCCCTCAGCTCAGCCTCAAACTCACATCACAGCAATCCTCCTGCCTCTGCCTCCCGAGTGCTGGGATTACAGGCGTGAGCCACCACGCCCAGCACTGTGGTATGTGGTACTGGTTGCTGCTGGGGTGAGTCTCCACGCCCAGTATTGTTATGTGATTTCCGAGGGATCAAACCCTGGTCCTTGCACTTGCAAGACAGGCGCCGGAACCACTGAGTTATATCCCCGGCCCTAGAAGGTTATAGTCTTATAAGTCAAGTCTTTAGAAGTATAAGTAAATAATAATAAGAAGATAAGATATTGGTAGTTTTTAATCATGGTTTCTTCTATTTGATTCATTAATAATTTTGTGTTTTTATTTTATCTAAATCAGTCTTGGTTTTATATTCTTATTATATAATTGTACTTAAATATTTTCAGTAGAGGAACATTTGTAAAATTTCTGTTACAGACAGTCTTAAGCAGCATTTAAAAATATGAAACAAAGAGAAGTATTATTCTGGCTGAAGAGAAAAAGGGCTTCTAGCGCCAACCCATTTAGCTTCTCATTTCTTTTCATCCAAAGAAGGTACAAGGCACTGTGAGTAATATCTCAGGTGCCAGAGGAAGATTATGATAACCATTTGCAATAAACTGCAACTAATGTTGTTTACAAGTGATTTTGCACTAACTTGAAGCAAAGGTAATGGTGAAGGTGTCATACTGTTGATTTTTGAAAATTTACCCTCTGTTTTCCAAACATCCACTTTTATCAGAGATCTTTGTCAGCTGCCATTATTTGTCAGTGTAATAATGCTTGACTTTTATCTTGAGCTTTCTTATGCTTTTTCTTGACCTTATTGTGTTCATTTGATGCATATAAAATTGTTCCATAGCTAATATTAATAGACTTATCATGCATATTTTAAAATTTCTTAGGATAATAAATCTCAAATCTTAGAATAATAAAATCTTAGCATAATAAAAATCTTAGGATAATAAAATGTTTTTCACTTTCTTTTTGAGATCCTATTTGATGTATCCAGACCATATGAAAAGGTAACAAAGAGGTCTATATAGAATCTTTCAGTGAATAAAATTTCTTTTCTCTAAGTACTTCTGAGAATTCTTGTTAAAAGTGATACAACTTGGATCCACTATCTTTTCTGAATTTATCTGAGGCACTGTTTGGCAAGTGTGTAACGCATCTCTTCTTCAGTGCCTGGTGACATTGAGATCTTAGGGCAGCACAAAGATTTGGGGATAATGCAGGTGTCGTTCATTTCCTTTTGTATTTATTATCAAATTCTAAGTTTGCCACAGTATATTTCTTAGGATTGAAGAATACAGAGTGAGGGAGTTCATATATGTTTTCCTTCTTTCTTTCCCTCTTATCTTCTTTACCAATGAGTAATAACAATAGCATTAAGCACTGTGTGGAAAATGACGAACTGTGATAACTGTTCATTTGCCACTTTTAACCATGGGTACAAGACTTACAGTTACATAAGATAATCTAAAACATATCATAAGATTACAGCAGTAAATAACCCCTCAGTAGAATGATTTTACCTTCAAGGAAGAAAATGTAAAATGGCTGTGAGGAAAAATAGAAAAATAAAAGTAAAGAGAGATATTAGACGCAAGGCTGAAAGATAAAGCCTACTCAAGGTTTGAGAAATTGCTAAAGAAGGTAAGAGGGAAAGAAAGAAGGAAAATACAAAAACAGTGTGACAAAAAGACTAAAAGCAATAACAAAAATAATAACAAAAAAAAAAGTCAAGGGAATAAAAACAAAAGAAAAGAAAAAAGAATTTTTTCCTCTGATTTCAAGCTTGTGGATATCTTCTAGAATCCTTCTTTTCTTCCCCTCATTGTTGTGTTCCAGTGTCTGGATTCTGAATCTTGGAGAGATTGATTTTTTTTTTTTTTCACTGATTATCTCTGCATCATCTTCCTAAAAGTACTAAATTTCTTTATCATTACAGTAGTTGTCTATTGCTGTGTATCAACTTAACTCAGAATTTAGTAGCTTCAGAGAATGGCGTTTATAATCTCAACATTTCAGAGCCTACAGTCTCTGGGGACAGTTCATGTTGGGCACTGCTGATTCAAGGGTTTGCAGGAGATTGTCTGTAGGATCTGTGCTCATTTGAAGGGTTTAGTGAGGCTGGAGGACCCACTACTAAAATGACTGTCATGGAGTTTTTAGAAGGTCTCACCTTCTCCCTTGATCTTGGTTCAGACTTCTGCATATTACTGCATGAGTGGCCTTGTAACGTGACAGGTAATTTATCTAGAGCAGGAATCCAAGAGATCAAGATGGTGAAAATATAGTGATTTTTTTTATGACCTAACCTCAGAAATCATCCTTCATCACTTTATAATATTCCATTGTACATGTTTTCCATGTTTCAGCAAAGGAGGAGTTTATAGAAGGCCTAAAATACTGAATTATGTACAATTGTACCCCAGCCAGCTATGTTTAGCAATAGTTTCTAGTTGGAATATAAATGTGATTTTGTCCATCTTATATACTGAGCTTTCTATTTAAAGATAGATATATTACTCAAACTCTTATTTACTTTTTAACTTTTGAATTGTGTATATGTTTTCTTTAAAGTATATTGACAGTATTTTTTCCTGTCTTGTATTATTGTTTAGAAGCTTTTGTGTTACAGACTTTACTTCTAGTATAGAATTTTATCAAGCTGACCTTGAGCAGATTCTGTTTTTTAAAAGTTCAAACATATGTTTCTTATGAGTAATTTTAGAGGCCTTGTATTTCGGTTCTGCTTATCAGGAGTACAAGAGAAAAATGAAGAAATTGCTCCAAACTATTTGTAGGTGTTTTTCTAAGAATGGAAAGATACTGTTGTCCTTGCTTCTAAATTGTATAGATACCAAATAATAATAGATAACATCTCTATACCATTTATTATGTCCTGTCATTGTTCAAAGTGCACTGTGTTAAGTGCATAAACTCTTTTAATATTTGCAACAACACTACCAGTTATATTTTCATTTTCTAAATGACGGAAGTATTTCCAAGAGCCACTAAGTGGGCTTTACCAATTGCATGTAGAGTGGGTGGTAAAGCTGGGATTGGATCGTACTCAAGAACCCATTCTCAATATTGTTCTTAAGTGTTAAATTTGCCCTTGCACAGATATGAGTGACACAGATATTACATGACATCTGTTCAAGCTATGGTTGCAATTTAGATGCCCCAAGGTTTATAGATTATTGATATATGTATGCCTATAATTTTCTATGCATCTTTACATGAATCATGCAATTACTTCACAAATATGTACTAATGTATTACTTACCTTTCTCTTGTTTCTGAGACAAAATACTGATACCCAAAGTTAAAGGGGTAGGCACTTGTTTGACTTACATTTCATAATGGTTTCAGTTCATAATGAGCTGGATCCAAGGCCGAGTGGCAGAGGGGCAACATTTCATGCAGCAGTGGAAGACAGGAAAAGCAACAAGAGACCTTCACAGTGTCATTCTTCTCCTTTTATCTTATTCAGACTACTGGGATTAGGGGAGTGCCAGATCAGTCATCCACATATAGAAGTATACTAATTACATGCCTTTAATCCTAGGATCACACACTCTAGATTCACCCACCAATGACTGCATGAGGCTTTGGAGGGGCATCTAGACCCAAACCATAACAATTCAGTTTCTACAGTGAATCAGAATGTAAGACAATAACAACGAGAAAATAGATTGCTCTATAACCTTTTGATAGTTTACATGATAACAAGAAAACAATGTTAATAATTAAACATCACCAGGGCCGGGGATATAGCTCAGTGGTTCCGGCACCTGTCTTGCAAGTGCAAGGACCCGGGTTTGATCCCCAGTAACTACATACTATACTGGGTTTGGAGACTCACCCCAGCAGCAACCAGTACCACATACCACAGTGCCGGGCGTGGTGGCCCACGCCTGTAACCCCAGCACTCAGGAAGCAGAAGCAGGAGGATTGCTGGGATGTGAGTTTGAGGCTGAGCTCAGGGCCAGCCTGAACGACAAAGCAAGACCCTGTCTCAAAAAACCTTAAAAAATAATAATAATAATAATTAAACATAGTCAATGATACGTAATTTTTTAGAAACCTGTAAGGGAGAAGTATAAAATAGAAGAACTATTTTAGGTAGGATTTATAAAAGCATTTGAACAAAGATTGAATGAAATAAAGAAACAGGTTATATAAGCTCACGGAGAAGATGACTCAAAGGGAAAAGAAAGTATATATAATCTCAGGATTGAGTGTGCTTGCCACGAGTGAAGTATAATTAAAAGTTATTCACAGTTGGAGTTCATGGTCCAAGAGTGGGAGAGATTGCCTCTAAGTAGTTTTGAATATAACAGGGATGTGGGATTTTCATGCCAACTATGGTAGGAGGTCTCAGCTTCTCCCTGGCTGTTCACAGCAGACTTCTCCATATTATATTGCAGCACGAGTATCCTTGTAGCATGACACGTGAGTTTGTCTAGAAGAGAACAAGATGGAAATGAAGTGGTTTTTTTTCTTTTATGACCTAACCTCAGAAGTCATGCTCTATCACTTTATAATATCCTGTTAAATAACTTTGCCATGGAGCATTTTAAGGCAATGACTATTAAAACTTAGGTTATGTTTTAAAAATACAACTTCTCAATGTGAAGAATAAACTGTAGGAAGGCAAGATTGAAATAAGGAGGATTGGTTCCATTATTTTAATAGTGAAGAGGAAAAATGCTTGAAGCTTAGACTAACATGATGCATGGCAGTAGGAAATTTCACTTTGAATATACAATTAATGTCCAGGTGAAGTCAGTTTATTTAGCTCATGAAAGGATAAGTAATGTGAGAGAAAAAAAAGTAAAAGATCAAACTACAGGTATGGATCTCCCTATATGAGTGGTTGATATATTTAACTGAAATAGAAAAATAGAAAAGAAGATTTAAGCTGCATAGACTTAGCATGGATAGCAATTGAGAGCTTGGTTTTGAAATGTTAAATTCAATGAGATCTCTATTGGACATTGAAGAAAAGATACCTTCTTGATAGTCAGATACCTGGTCAGAATTTTAGTAAAGAGGCTGGGCTAGAGGCATGAATTGTGGTGTTGATAGTTTAAGATACTTAAATCCAGGCCAGGGATTTAGCTCAGTGGTTCCAGCGCCTGTCTTGCAAGCACAAGGACCCTGATTCGATCCCTGGTAACCACATACAACAATACTGGGTGTGGAGACTCACGCCCACCAGCAATCAGTACCACACACCACAGTGCTGGCTATGGTGGCTTGTACCTGTAATCCCAGCACTCGGGAGGCAGAGGCAGGAGGATTGCTGTGATGTGAGTTGGAGGCTGAGCTTAAGGGCAGCCTGAACTACAAAGCGAGACCCTGTCTGGAAAAAAAAAAATGATACTTAAATCCGTGGACCTACAAAAGATCACTTGAAGTGTGAGCATAGCTGCGAAAGGGAAAAACTAATTCTGGGTATGTCAATGTATTAGTATCCAGCAAAGGAGATTGAGGAGGAAAGGTGAGTGAGAAAGAATGAGATAAAGTAGAACTAGTGGAAGAAAATGAGAGAATAATCATCTATCTGTTAATACCAATTAAGTCAAATGGAACAAATAAAAATTGACCATTGTCTATAGCACTGTTTCCATTATTGAGGTGATCATACAACTAATTTTCAAACCAGTATACTTTTGAGAATGAAAAGGGGGCCTTGACAATAATTATTCCAGGATAATAAACATAAATCTGGACTATGCCAGTAGAATCCTTGAGGTCATTGGGGAACTGGTGTAGTGGAAACAACTCTGACTTGGGGAAACAAGGAAATAACTCATGAATAGTTTTCTTGAAAAGGGGTCACAGAAATGGAGTAGTAGCTTGAAGAGCATACAGAGTCAGGTAGGTTTTGTTTAGAGTATTGGATGGATTGCTCACAGAGATACAGATACAGAATTTGATGATTTGGAACACAAGGCTAAGTAAAAGAGCAGAGTTAGTGAATAGGCAAAGTAGAATGAGCTGAAGTGGAAGTAGTTTTTAGCAAGAATCCTAATGGTTCACATGGTGTGACAGAATGAATGTGAGTATCATTCGATGATAAATGTGAAGACTGAATCCTATTCTGATTGCGTTGTCTTGATGAAATAGGAAGGAAGAATGTCAGCCAAACATTATGGAAAGGGGCCACTGGAAACAGTGCAGACGTTGAGGGGTTAAGTAGTTGTAGATTTTGTTTTCTTAATTGATTTTATTGGTACATTTTAGATATACATGATGATCACATTCAACATTGGGAATTTGTACATGATGACACATCTTGATTCTCATTTTTCCCCTTTCTTTTGCCTTCCCTACAACCCCATGCCATATACATGTAAACTTTGTTTCCTTTTTATTTACTCTCAGATTTTTTTCTTTCCCTTCTTTACTTTCCCCTGCCCACCCTTTCACTTTTCCTTTTGCACATTTTCTTCCTATTTCAAATAACTGCCATACATTTGGGCATTCATTTGCACTTTTGGTTTTTCATACTTGAGAAAAGATATGGCATTTACACGTTTGTGTCCTATTTATTTCACTAATGAGTATGTCCTGAAAGTCCATCCATTTGAGTATAAATGACTCAAATTTATCATTCTATATGGCTAATACAATGTCTTATTAAAAAACGACATTTTGGTGCCTGGAATTTAGCTCAGTGTTTCTTGTGCCTGCCTTGCAAGTGCAAGGGCCCAAGTTCGATCCCTGGTAAGTACATACAACAATTCCAGGCATGGAGACTCATGCCTACTAGCAATCAGAAACACAGACCACAGTGTCAGGCATGGTGGCTTATGCCTGTAATCTCAGCACTTGGGAGGCAGAGGCAGGAGGATTGAGCTCAGGGCCAGTCTGAACTATAAAAGGGAGACCCTGTCTCAAAAAAAAAAAAAAAAAAAAAACCCAAAAACAAACCTAAAAACAAAGCAAAAAAACCCCCAACATCTTCTTTATCTTGTTCCCTGTTGATGGACATTTGGGCTGTTCCCAAGATATAGTAATCATAAACTGCTGCTATAAACATGACCACACATATGTCACTGTGGTATGTTTAATTTTTCCATTTACATACTTTGCAAGGGAATAGCAGGATCAAATGGGGCCCGGAGTCCTACTTTTTCAAGAAATCTCCAGACTGTAGTTTTCATGGAGAAATTTCCATCATACAGCTTTATATGATGGAAAGTTTAGCTTGAATTACTGATTCTTGAAATTTGTGGCATAACCCACTTAATCAAACTCATGATTTGGGAATACGTTAACGTCTAGAAGCACTCTGAGGACTATCTCCGTCTCGGCTGGTACTTAGAAGGAGCCATTGCATAGCTTCTTTGAGCAGAGTCCATTACCTCACTGTTTTAGATTTTTAAGTCCCTCTGTATATCATTGTTTGAATTTTTTGCTTCAGTGTACCATAAAAATAAATGAACAATGCTGTGTCGTGAATACCACAGACAGATAACTCACAGGATTCAGCATATAGTCATAGTCATGACTAAGGCATATTATAATAAAGGGATACAAAGACAAGCCAGCTAAGGAAAAGGCACATTGAATAGATCTAGAAAAATCCAAGTGTAAGCTTCTAGAAGTCCTAATGTATTCATATAGGGCAACCTGGGATTGTGGAAAGGCATATGAAATGTTGTCTGCCTTAAGCTCCAGAGGAGCTTATTGACCAAGGTTTTAACTGAGGTCTGGTCACATGTACACACTCTGCCTATTATGTACCTATTTCAGACTCCCATCAATTGCTTTTTATTACAGCTATTTTTACATAGACAATTTACATACTAATATTAGAGCACAAGTATGGCTTTACTGTATGTCATTTATTCTAATTATAGGATTTTGTAGCTTATATACATGAATGGTGAAAACTGTTTGAGATTATTATCTTTAAAGCTTTTTGTGATAGACTAACTGGGGAGTAGAACATCTAATAAAATCAAGGAAAATGCATGTTACATATTTGTCATATAAATATATTTATTATCATGTATTATATATATCTTTATGTATTCTAACCTCAGTGGAAGAATTATATGTGAAAATTAACCTGATAGCCCCTTAATGTATAGAAAATATTAGATACTTGGAAAAACACCAGTATTCTTTAAAAGAGAGCATCTATTAGGTAAAATAATTGTATTGTGTTTTCTCTGAAGCCACTAGTTTCTCAGCAACTTTTATTTTTCTTAGGTATTCACTATATCTAACGTCTTAGGTGTTTGGGTGTTTAAAATTGTTAGCCAGATTTCAGTTATGCTATTCACTTACTTTTATATTTTGAAATAAAAAAACTAAAGCTACATGAATTCATCAGACTTATTTCTTTGCATTCTTTGCTTTGCATTAAATATATTTTTAAAGAAAACTGTCATAGTTATGACATATGAATCTTTGAAGAAATACAAACTTCTACCTATAATTTATAATTTCAGCTGTCATGTGTATGTTTTTATTAGATTTAGCAGATTGAGTTTTGTAGACTAAGTTTTTCTTATTCTTAACTCACAAATATTTGCCATAAAGCTCTTTGTAATATTCTTTTATCATTTTATATCTATTGACTCTGTAATGGCTTCCTCTTTTCAATTCTTTAGTTTGATGATTTATAGTGTCTTTATTTTCTTACTACTAGACTTATTACTTTTTAGTTTTATTATTCCAGCATTGTTTCTGTTGATGTAAAAATATTTTCTAATCATCACTGATTTTTTTACCCAAGTTATTTTAAAATTTATTTCTAAATATGTGATGATCTTCTAATTTTAAATATGATTCATAATTTAAATCTATACTGGTGACAGAGAATTTATACTCTGTGTTTTCAGTCCTTTAAAATTCGGTGAGATTTGGGCCAGAGATTTAGTTCAGTGGTTCCGGTGTCTGCCTTGCAAGCACAAGGTCTCAATTTTGATCCCAGGTACCACATATCACAATACCAGGTCTGGTGCCTCATACCTGTAGTCCTATCCCTTGGGTCACAGTGGCAGGTGGATTGTTGTAAGTTCCAGGCTTGCCTGGGCTACATAGTGAGCTCAGGACCATCCTCAACTACAAAAGTAAGATCTTGTCTCAAAAAAAAAAAAAAAAAAAAGGATTGAGATTTGCTCGTGTGCTGAGTTAGCATGTGGTGTTCATTATTGGTTTATACTGTTCATACTGTTCATACCAGTATGGTATGTGGTTTACCGGGGTAAACATTTCAGATGAACCTGACAAGAATACTGCTGAATTAGTTCAGTGTTCCTATGTAGTAGGTAAACTGTGTTATACTGTTCATGTTTCAGTTTTTGGCTTTTTCCCTCAGTACAGGAATGGTGATCAGAACTATGGCTTTGCATTGATTTATATATGTAGTCCAATGTTTCTGTTTTATCTTGAAAAAGAATCTTGCTATATGGCTAAATTGCCCGAGTTGGGCACTAACTTGTGATCCTCCTATCTCAGCCTCCTAGAGTGCTGTGTTGTATCTTTTATACATCAATGAATTTTCTTAGATACTAGTTCAATTTCCAACAGTGTACTTATAAATTTTTCTCTAGTTCTGTAATTTTGTTTTATGTCTATATACATATGATTCTATGTGTGCATATCTATTATGCATGCATGTAATCATATGCAACCCATACATGTGATATGAGATTGTTAAAGATGTTTTTTATTTACTTGGAAATGCCCCATTTCATACCTATAAAAATTTTCAAAAATCTGTTTTGCCTAGTTGGACCAGTTCTTCTTGGCCAGTACTTAACATAGCATTTCATTTTCTCTCATTTACTTTAAAATTTGCTGTATTATTTATATGGCACATATTTTGTAAGCAATCATTTGGTTGTCTTTGTTTTTAAAACCAGTCTGGTATTCTTGTCCTTTTATTTTATTTATTTATTTATTTATTTATTTTGAGACAGGGTCTCGCTTTTGTGGTTCAGGCTGAACCTGAGCTCAGCCTCAAACTCACATCACAGCAATCCTCTTGCCTCTGCCTCCCGAGTGCTGGAATTACAGGTGTGAGCCACCACGCCCGGCACTGTGGTATGTGGTACTGGTTGCTGCTGGGTGTGAGTCTCCATGCCCAGTATGTTATGTGGTTACCGGGAATCGAACCTGGGTCCTTGCGCTTGCAAGACAGGCGCCAGAACCGCTGAGCTAACTCCCCAGTCCTGTCCTTTTAAATTGTGACCTCGGTTCATTTACATTTAATATAAATATTGGCATATTTTGGGCTAAATATATTTCTATTCATTTGTTAATGATCTCATCTGTCATTTGTGTACTTCTTTCTTAATCTTACATCCTTTGGATTAGTTAGATATTTAATATAACATCCTTCTTTTACTTGTTAGAGTTTTTTGTATTATTGTTACAATTATTTTAGAAATTGCAATATGCATGTCTATTAACATCTACTCAGTATTTATACTTTATTCTTTAATTTTATCCCATGATATCATTCTTCCTATGATTTATATATAATATGAAACATAATTGTTCTTATTATTGCTCTTTCAACTCAAGCTTATATTTTTATTCTTGTGAATTTTATTCCTCTTTTTATTTTTTTTCTATATAATGTCTTTCTGAGGAGTTCTTCAAGTTTTTTAATATTTTTCCCTTTAGTTCTTTGATCATATTTAAAATATTTTGTTCAGTAAGTGTGATGTTTATGCTTAGTTAGACAGATTCTGTTGGTTTCTTTTTTCATATAGGTGGGCCTTGTTTTGTTGTTAAAAGTAGACATTTCAGCCAGGCATGGTAGCTCATGCCTGTAATTCCAACACTTGGGAGGCAGAGGCAGGAGGATTGCTGTGAGTTTCAATCTTGCCTGGGCTACATGGTGAGCTCAGGGCCAGCCTGAACTGCAAAGCAAGACCCTTTCTCAAAAACAAAACAAAACAGAACAAAAAAAGTAGACATTTCAAATAATGTAATATATCACCTCTAGAAATCAGATCCCTGTCCTCCAACATGTGGTGGTGTTGGTTTGTATTTGTTGTGTGCCTGTTTGTTTACTGTGCTTCCTGAAAAATTTCTATGAATTCTTGGTGTTATGTGTACTATGGAAAGCTTTGCTCAGTTCGCTCAGTCGTCAATTAAAAACTGAAGAGAGATATACTTAGGTGCTCCTAGGGGTAGATGTCCTCTGTGTGTGCTTTGAGCATAACTTGAGAGCTCTCAACAGGCAGGGTACAGACTGTAATTTTCAGTAAGCATATACAATGCATTTAATGCCTGCCTGAGATTCTGTACAGTGTGTTAGAACCAGGCAACCACTCATCCTCAAAGAATTACTCAATACTTCTTATGACAGGCAAGTATTGTTGTGATAGACTGTAGCAATACATTAGTATTATAATATTAATACTACTATAAGTAATTTTCTGCTAAACAATTGTATTCATTTTGAGCAAAATCATGAAGTTTTTAGATTCATCTCTTACCTTGAGAATGATGTCACTTCACTGATTTCAAAACCAGGTGGTGAATTTATATTTATGTTTAATATGATTTTTAAAAAGCAATCAAACTTAAATATTAATTGTCTAATGCTTTTGTAATTTTTTTGGCTATATCTTAAACTTGGTCATATCAGATTTTTAAGAGTTTATCCTATGAATATCTGGGATATATCTTCGATTTATTCACCTGTTTGGGATGTGGACAGTTTCTTCAATGAACAGGTGCTTTTTCTTCCTCATATGAAAGATGCCTGGAGGTGTCTGACCACTAGTCTGTTAGTCTTCTTGGATTATCTCAAAATGACTCCTAAAAAAATAGAAGGAGGAAAAAAGGAGAAGACAAGCGAAACACTTGATTTGCAAAGAGGAAAGGATTTAGCCAGTTGTGATTAAAAGTAGCTCTTTTTATCAAAAGCCTCAGAGATTTCTGTTTATGTTTTAGTGGTCAAAACTATTGTGAGATGGGGCCGGGGAGTTAGCTCAGTGGTTCCGGCGCCTGTCTTGCAAGCGCAAGGGCCCGGGTTCGATTCCCTGGTAACCACATAACAATACTGGATGTGGAGACTCACATCCAGCAGCAACCAGTACCACATACCACAGTGCCGGGCATGGTGGCTCACGCCTGTAATCCCAGCACTCGGGAGGCAGAGGCAAGAGGATTGCTGTGATGTGAGTTTGAGGCTGAGCTGAGGGCCAGCCTGAACCACAAAGCGAGACCCTGTCTCAAAAAACCTAAAAAAAAAAAAAAAAAAAACTATTGTGAGATCACCTTCAGTTGAGCGTGTAAGCTGGGAAAATGTATGGGTTTTCTTTTTTCCATTTTCTGTAGTTACAGTTTCCAACAGAAATAAGTATAACCACATGTGTAATTTAATATTTTCCAGTAAGCTACATTAAAAACTGTATAAAATTCATTTTTAACTTTACTTTTTATTAGTACGTATTTGTCATACCTATTGATCACATTTATAATAAGAGAATTTGCACCTCTACATGACTTATCCTAGTTCTTCGTTTTTTCTGTTCCCTTCCCAATTTGTACAAACTTGGTTTCTGTTTTTTTCATTCTCTTTTTGCTTTTTCTCTTTCCTCCCTCTTGTTCCTCCTTATTTCCCTTCCCACTGGAGCTTGTTCTCCCCACTTCCCAGTGCCCTAGCTATCCTCCATTATGCTCCTTATTTACTGTTTGAATTTCTTTTACAAGAGAAACAATATGTAATTTAAACTTTTGTATCTAATTCACTTACGATTATGGACTTGAACTGCATTAATTTTTCTACAAATGACTCAAGTTTAGCCTTCTTTATGACAGAGTAGTGTTTCCTATACATTTTCTTTATGCATTCAACTTTTGATGGGCATATTTTACTTACTCAGGTATGTTTCTAATGATATTTTAATACATAATATAAAAGATTAAAAAGGCATTTTGTATTTCTTTCTTTTGTACTAATTCTTCAAAGTCTGGTATGTATTTTACCCTGTGAAAGGACCTCTTAATGCAGACTAGCTACATGGCAAGTGCTCAAAAGCCAAATGTAGCTAATGGCTGTCTTATTTACTGTTCAAAATTGTTTGTTTTCTTTACCTCTCATTTACAAATATATTAAATTTTTAACGCCTATGTACAAGGATCAGGAAATTAGTTTACCTAAGGTATTTGTTCCTCTGTCCTAACTGCCAGCTTTTCTTACTGAAAGAACTATGCCATTTCTTTTTTGCTGTTAAGGTGGTGGTGGTGATGGTTGTCCCTCACAAGAGGTATCAATGTCTCCCTGAATCATCCATGTGCACAGCAATGTGCTCCTCCTTTCCCAGTATTAGAGACTGAACCCAGACCTTTGCACTGAGTGGCATCTCTGTCCCTTATTTAATTTTCATTTTAACATAAGGCTGTAGGAAGTTGCTATTATTGTACAGACAGGGCTCACACGTTTAGTCCTCTTGCCTCAGCCTCCTAGAGTGGTGAGATTTCAGGGGTATACGACCATACCCAGCTTCCAGTCATTTTTATTTTTTAATAAATGGGCATTTTTATTAAATTAAATTTTTAATAAATGGACATATTTGAAGACAGTGTTCTCTGAGGACCAGTCCAATCGCCAGCTTCATTGTCTAACCACTGCTACCTCTCTGTGTCCCTGTCTCAGTTCCACTTACCTTTCTACCTCTAGTACTTATATTTTTAATGAATAACTAAATTATCTCAAAAATTTTAATGTTATGCAGTGTGACAGTTTAAAGTTGTATACCAGGAATCTCATTTCCTTGTAAAGTATCCATTTGTGCTAAATATTATTATTTGAATGTTAAAAATGACTTCTTTTACAGCAGAGTTCACTTGTATTGCTCATACTTATATATATTTTTAAAAAATTGATTATGATCACAGTCAACATGGAGAATTTGTACCTGTACAGAACACATCATACTAATATATATTTTTATGTTTAACTTCAAAGCAAATGTTGTGCTTCATTCTTGAATTATAGCATGAAATTTTATTTTCTGGATTATTCCAAATAACTGTGAAGAGGAAAATAGAAATTTCTGCTATTACTTGAAATTTTAAAAGTTACCTTTCCATAATTGAGTGGTTTACATGTCTTTCTTTATATTTTAGTAATGAATGAAGCAGAGAATCATTAACATTCTTCTGAGGAAGAAAAGCTTTCTCAGAGACCTAATTTATCTATATTGAATTGTTCCTTAGTCATTTCTCTGAAGTATGTACATATTTGACTGGCATTGTTCATTGCAATTTGTCCGTCCACTCCCAGGAGAATAGTCACTAATGGTAAGATTAGTTGCTAAAGTTAGTGTTCGAATATTGGATCTGCTAAGAATATTCTTTGAGGATGTTGATCTCCACTTCTGAGCTTCCTTTGTTTATCATCAAATCTTACA
This sequence comes from Petromus typicus, assembly GCA_004026965.1. Classification (NCBI taxonomy): domain Eukaryota; kingdom Metazoa; phylum Chordata; class Mammalia; order Rodentia; family Petromuridae; genus Petromus; species Petromus typicus. Next base: position 33,080 of record PVIR01011034.1, on the reverse strand, counting down.
ATATTGTTCTGAGTGGGAAATCAGACTTAAGGGAAGACTTCATTATTTTTTTAAACGGTATCATGAAAATTTCACTTCAGTCACCTAAAACTTTTAAAAGTCTTTTATAAGAATTTTAAATCAAATTGTATTATTTGGTGTCAGTGGTAGTAGAAAATTATTATTTTTCACTTGTTTGAAGTAGTTTGGAATCAGACAAAAATCTGTGTTTTCAACAAGATTTTTATTAAAATAAATTATCCATTTTTCCACTGAAATCTAGAAATCTTTCAGAGGCTTTTCAGTTTATCTACTCTTTTGCATTTGTCACCTGCAACAATATTACAGAGATAAGAGAAGAGCACTTCTCCAAGGAGTGGACTCTTTTCATATTTTTAGAAGAAATCATGCTACAGCTTAGCTAAGAAAAGATTTATTCTTTGAACTTAATATTTCTGTTGTTCATGCCCACAAATTATCACTAGTGAAGGATACAGGTGGCATTTCCTTCAGTGCTGCTAAAACATTAAAATGATAACTGGCATCTTTTATAAATGAGAAAGGATTTAGAGGTATAGGAAGAAGGAAAAGTGAGGTGAGTAGGGTTAAGATTTGATATCTCCATGTTCCAGCTCCCCAAGGTGAATGTGTTTATTATGCATAGCAAGCATTTACTGATAAAAATTTTAAAAGGTGACGAGTTTTTCTATCAGTATTGACAGATGTATGAGTACATACATACACCAATTTGTAAGTGTATGGAATTGGCAAAAGGCAGTATTTGAGGAGACCATGAAGATTTGAATTGGAGAAAACATAAGTTTTGTACAACATGGATAAAATTGCCACAATCACCATCCCCACCACCACCACCACTCTGAAAGTCCGTGGGAAATAATAAAAGGCTGGAGCCTTGGTCTGTATATGACCTTGTGGTTTATAAATAAATCTTTAACTTTTGATAGACAGAAACAATATGATGATGAAATGCAAACTCTTCATTATTCATCTTTAGAAGAAATGAGCTGTTTTTTTCTTATTTATAGCTTTGAATAAGACAGCATGTCAATACAGGGCCAAGAGAGAATTGTATTGGAGGACAGTTTAAATGGCAAGCTTCAACTCAGGGAGCAGTTTTGTGTGGCAAGGAGGGTGGTATTTGTGAGGTTTCCTCTTTCCTGTGGGCTGGCTAATTTGAACACAGTGCTTCTGTGGCCACCAGTCCCTAGAGGTGGTCTCAATTCCAAAGGTATCCTGAACCTGAGCAATTAATGTTGGATAATGGCAAATAGTGTGGAAGTGAAAAGGGGCCATGGAGAGCTTCTGTCTCCTGCCTCAAAATCAAGTTACTAAGTAACATTTTTTTAAAGACCATTTTATATCTGGACTATCCATGATAAAGGAAATCAGTTATACCTCAAATGGTATATTTGAGGCAAAGAGTAGAGAGTGATATTATTAAATGATTAATGGAATAGTTAGCACTGTGCAAAAGTAAATTTTATCATTTAAACCATGCATTCTGTTGTATTTTGTAGGGTAGCCCAAGCATACTAATACAGTTACTGAAACTAAAGAAGAAATGTAAAAAGAAATAAAGAGACTCATAAGCTGTTTCAAAACCTTTTTGTTGCTGTAAACCCCCAAGGAGGAAAAAGCTATTTAAATTAAATTTTCCTCAGTGAAGGAAGTTAAATACTAAGGAATAAGACTTTGTCAGGTCCAGCTGAGTTTCGGAAGGCTGTACATTATTGTAATATCTAAGAATTTTTGCCTAGTCTTACCCTCCGTAAGAACAAATTTGGCCCTCTTAGGAATGCAGGATCTATAATCTTTAATAAAAATGTAAATCATTCATTAAAAATCTTCTTTCTTGTCTTTATATTACAGAAAAAACAATTCAAGCTGATTTTATAAGCACATTTTACTAAAGCTTAAAGTAACAGAACTCTTATTAAACAGAGAAAGCTTCCCAGTAAATTTTATGAAGCTTGTATAATTTTAAAATTGGCACAGTTGGTATGAAAATTAGACTTTAGGCCAGTCTCTGTAATATTTCATTTTTCATGTACTCCTTTGGACTAGTAACTGTTTAACAAACACATTGAGCTTCTACCATGTGGAAATTACTTTTCTTGATAATAGCAATTAAGAATGATAAAAATCATTGCCTTCTAGAAAGTATATTTTTGGGAGATATTTAGTAAAAACCCAAATTTCTAATTAGAAGAGAGATGATTCATTGTAGTAGATTCAAATAACATGGTACAGTACAGAATGACAAATATATTACTTTGATTTAATGGATAGTAAAGGTTAGGATCTTAATAACTTCAGTAAAAAGGACAAGTTGAAAACATTGAGAATGGGGATGATTGAGGGGTAGAGTATTATTTAAAGTTGCTTTTAGCCAGCAAAATAACAATAATAATAATAGTAATTTTAATAAAGGTTTTATTTCCTGCACCTAAAGTTCTAGAGGCTGGAATTCCTGGGCACTAACAATTGCTGATCAGTGTCATCAAGGATACAGAATCTCTTACTCTGCAATATTTAAATGGAACATTATTCAAGTAATAGTAATGCAACTGCCATTCTCTAGGTATCACGTCTGCACTGGCAAGAACTGAGACAGAAAGGCTTATAGAAGTTTCTACAGACTTGATCACACTGGCTAGGACTTGGTCACATGATTCTGCTGCTTCTGGGGAGTCTTACAACATTGAAATTCAGATTCTCTTAGAAAGAAAATTGAGTTCATAGATATTACTGATTAGCTGGCCTCATGTGCCAGTACCAAGGAGCAAATGATCCAAGGAATGTACATTATTCAAAATAACACATTAATGTAATCTACTACAGCAAATTAAGGGCGGAAAAACATGTGATAATCTCAGTCAGTGTAGGAAAATGTATGTCAAAATGTATTATCTCATGATGAGAATGGGAATGATTGAAGGGTAGAGGGAATGATTGAAGGTAGATATTTCTAACACAAATACATTTATTTAATCATACATACATACATACATACCAGTAGTTAAACCCAGGATAGGCATTGTATCACTCAGCTAACTCTCTAGCTCTTGTAGAGTATTCTTAAAGGAATAAAATAGAATTTCCTTAATTTAAAAATGTTTATCTGCCAAGATATTTGCATAAACATCATAGTTACTAGTAAGCAGTGTTTTAAGTACTTTTCTTGTTGCAGAACACAATAGTCAACACCCACAACTTAAAGGAGAGGGGTTTATTTTGGCTCACATTTCATTCTTTGGTTGGTCAACTCTGAAGAATCAGCGAGGCTGGAGAGGGTAGGGAGGAGGAGGGCTGCTTACTTGCTAGCATCCTGGAAGCAGAGAGACAAGGAAGGAGTGGGGAGAGAGATAAACCTTCTCTGCCACACGCCAGTGATTATTCTCCAGCCAGACCCTAATTCCCCACAGCAGGCCAGGTGTTATTTCTCAATTCAGTCACCTTCCAAACTCATGAGACTGCAAAGGCCATTTTTTATTTAAACCATAACAAACTATTAGAAGATGACATTTTAAGTTCAGAAACACGACAAAGATATTTATTATATTTGTAGTATCCAGATGACTTAACCAAAGCATTAAAATAGAAAATAAAATATACAGACAGAATTGGCAGAAATAAGAAAGTTTCCATTTTTATTCATGCTATAGTTTATGCAGTAAATTCAAGAGGATCCTCAAATAAGCTATTAAAAGTCATATAAAGTAACTTAGCCACCAAGTTGGATATATGATCAAAATGTGGCAATCAATAACTTGTCTGTGGATGAACAATTACTAACTAAAAACTAAGTATAATATAAACTAAGTATTCTATCCACTCTAAATAAATCTGATAGACAAAATTATAAAATTTGGTGTCTATAAAAGGACCTAGTCAAATGTTAGTATAAATCATGCTAATAGGAAGGCTTAATATTGAAAAAATAATCAATTCTTCCCATATTAATATTTAACTTCACCAGAATTTCCATACAACTTTTAACATAATTGCCATAAAACTTTAACAAAAGGACTCTATAGTTTTTAGAAAAGAATAAATTATAAACCTCAAAAGGCCATGTTAGAGAAGCAAAAATATGAACAGATTGAAAAGAATCTTAGTTTAACGGGTATAAACTCTACCATTCCTCCAGCTATATATGAAATTAATCAGTGTGATATTAGTACAGTGATAAACATGTAGCCAGTGGAATAGAATTTAGGGTTCAGAAATAGAATACACATATACATATGCCTTACACACAAGGTATGATAAAAATGCCATACAGTAAGGCCTCCTCAAAGTACCTCCCCTTGCTCCATGCCCATTGTTCTTGCCACCGTCTGAAGTAGTTCTGGAAGTCCTCTTCATGAGTGTCTTTAGGTATACTTCGATGACTGCTTTAATATCCTGAATTGACTTAAACATTTACCTTTTGTGGTCATTTTGACTTTTAGGAAGAACTGGAAGTCACATGATGCCAGAGCTGGTGAATAAGTTGGATAATGACTCATTATGGTGTCTTTTCTTCCTGCCTTTCTATTGGATGACACTTGGCGTAGGATTCACTGTAGTTTTTGACCACATCTATTATTTTTGTCGTATAGAGATTGTGGATTGTCATGTCCTGCTTTTCTTTCAGTCTGTCACAATGTCACATATTATGCAAAGTTCTGGAAAACCTTTTACATTTGCAAAGGAATGAGAGTGGAAATAATTTTAATTTTTTAGACCTTTGGGGTTTCTCGCGCTTTGAAAGTGACCGTTGTAGAGGGAACTATATATAGGAGAATGTCTTTCTGAGTTCATGATAGGGAGGGCTTTTTTCAGTCTGATGTAGTAAGTATAAACTTTATATACATAGAAAATATAATTTTGATACATCAAAGTAAGAATCTGTTCATCAAAAAGCAAGCAATAATAAGGTAAATTAGACTTTCAGATATTTGTAACACAAGTATCTGACCCAAGATCTATATATAGAATATAAAACATTATTAGTAATCAATTAAATATCTCTCATGGGAAATTAGGAGAATTAAAATTTTAGTTACATGACACTTTATAGTCATCAAATTGGCATCGTAAACCAGGTGGAAAGTGCTCTGTATTGGCAAGGGGCACCAAGTAACAAGAATTGTGCATGTTACTGACGTGGGCATAGATTCTTGTTATACTTCAGAGAGCTCTTTGACAGCACCTGCTAAGTTGAAGGCACACATGCTCTGTGATTGAGCAGTTCAGCTTTCAGATTATACCTTATGTTAAAGCTTACCAACTCAGGTGACACAAACAGGTTGGAGTGGGGTCAGGGTACATACTGAGACCTTCATCCCAAATATATTTGTGGGGCATTGGCTAGCCATGCTGCTCATGCCAGTAACCTCCAGTAGCCAGGAGTCTTACCAGTTACTTCACTGTGCTGTACAGATAATTATTTTTATAGGTACCATGATGTCAAAACATTTGGAAAACTCTCTCCTAGATACACACTTAAAATATTCTTTTCAGTAGCATTCCATTTAAAAAAAAATGTTAAGCTTCTAATTTATGTATGTAGAAGGAGAAAAACAGAAAATAACCTTTAGGTGAGAACTATAATAGTAATTATCGTACTATATTATGATCCATTGACAAATGCTAAAATTAATGGGTGAAAATATGAAGAAAATTCATGAAGTCTGAAAGCATTTTCCTTAAAATATTAAGTATAATGGAGAAAATTATAACAGAAAAGATAACTCTGGCATAAACCACTTAATTAAGTTGTGAAGGTTACACTACCATTTAGAAAATGTAGTAACATCACTAGTCCTGAGCTATTATGTATAGTGAAAATTGTAGCATTATTTTTCTGGTATTTTTGCCAAAAATATGTGACCTCAGTTTAATCATAAGAAAAGATCGGACAAACTGATTTTGAGAAACATGTGATAAAATATCCAGTCAAAAAGTCACAGTCATACAAAAACAAGGATAGGTTAAAGAAACAAGCAAAGGAGAAATAACTAAACAACCACACTAACTAAAACTGTATCACTTTGAATACAAAATAAGGACTTGGAGAGTAAATTGAAGCTATCCAGAGCTGGTTCCTTGAGCAATCCTTGATTCGGAAAGTCACCCTCAGTCACACTAAAGATTATGTAAAAATCACAAATGCCTGAAGCCTGATGCACAGGGAAAAAGCCATTTTAAATTTAAGTTTTATTAGTACATGGCTACAGTAGATGAAAGTTTACATTCATCTTGAGAAGTAAGTACATGCACATAAGACTTTCTTTTATTAATCCCCTTCTTCCCATGCATCTCCCTCTATTTCTGAAAGAACCCTCTATTTCTGAATGCCTTTTCCCCATTTTCATTCTTCTTCTTGTTACTGTTCTTAGCTCATGTTTACGACAGGTAGTGCTTGCACGTGGCATATCTTGAATCGTTTTTCTCCTTTCCCCTCTCCATTCTACCCCTCCTTCAGTCTCCAAGATCCTTTCCAATTGTAAAAAAAAAAAAAAAAAAATTATCCCCTTATTGCTTGTGTCATCCTTTATTTTGCTTTTTGTACTTTGCCTTACAAATTATCCTAGTATAGGTTTTGGTATGTAAAATTTTAATTTTAGTTGATGTATAATAATTACATAATTCTAAGATTTGTTACATGTATATGGTGTATAATTGTTAAATTGTTTGTTAATTAACATATCCATCACCTCAAATATGTATGATTTTCTGGTGGTAAGAACATTCAGAAACCTCTCTTACAGCTATTTGGAACTACTTGATAAATTATCATTAACTATAGTCACTTTGCAATGTTATACCACTCTAGAATTTATTTCTTTTTTTCTAACTATAATTTTATAATGCTCAGAATTGAAGAGTTCTATACAGTTTATCAGGGAGAGAGGTATAGAGAACAAGGAAAAGGAGCGTAACTAGAACTTTTTCAGTTAAATTCTAGTCTGTGAGTCCAACAACACAAGGCAAAATAATAAATGGGCAGAAATGAAACTTAGAGAAGAAGCTGAGCTTGGCCCTGATCCATGCTGCCCTGGGCAGCAAAGATGGCAGACCCACACTTGCCACATCTTTTCTTCAGTTCATTTGGAGCAAGCAATGTAACAGGTCACTTGGAGGGCAGCATGATTTTACATCCTAGAACAATGAGGAATTAGGTAGATGAAGGTCCTGGTGTAGTTCTGTCCTGGAGCATCATAGGACAGGTTACTACTGGGGTATTTCTTATTTCCCAAGGTGAGGATAAAGAGTCAAGTCGTCAGGTCAGTGTATGTCATAGTTGGTCTTCAGGAACAAAGCTTGGCTCAGTCATAGTCCCTAATCCAGTTAATTTTCCCAGTAGGATTCTCCCGACAGAGAGATCAGAAAGAGAGTATCCTTGTCTTGGAGTTTATGGTAAGCTAATTGAGATTATATATCCAATATGAGACCCTTTCAATCTTCAGTTTGTCATTATCTTTCTAACCATACATAGCTTAAATTTTTTAGAATACATTAGGATTTTGTTTTTTAATACACTGTAACCCAAATTTAATGTTTCACAATGTGTAATTATTTTATTTGCTATTAACTATTTTGAAAGTATTTCAGATGTGTGAATTATTGTTTACAATCTAGTGAAATATTCAGAAAATACTATGGACAGCATTTGGAGGTGACCTTTGGAGCTCTTTCTGAAATGTTTCTCTATAGACTTTTTCTAGAAGTGGATTTCAGAGATATACACTGTAGAATATAACACATTAAAAATTGGTATGAATGTGAAGAAAAGGACCACCAGCTTAGGGTACATAAACTAGAGTTGGGAGTTGAAATTAATATGCAGAATACCCTGATTTGGAGAAGATTATCTTTGTTTACATATTCTAGCAATGTCATATTTCCCTGGTTCCCAGTCCCTATTAAACCATGGTGTCATTTTTGTGGAAAATACAAGAAGTTTATATTTCTGAGTTCAGTGATGTTATATGGGTCCACAGACCCTTCTTTGTACAAATTTTACAACTGGATATGTTTTCGATTTCAAATTCTGGCAGATTTAAATATGGAAGCAAAAGTACATGTTGAATATTGAAAGCCAGATTAAAACAATGGCAAAATTATAAACTTGCATTGTACACGTAGAAAAACATCATCCATTTTATAGAAACCAAGTGTCATGTGGCCAGTCCATGGTACTGTATCGTGAGAGCAAGATGAGGTCTCTCACGAGTGACGTTCTTGGCCTCTGCATTGTGTAGTATGTACTGTCTCCTACACCGTGTGCAGTGGAAGCTTTGATAGTGACTGAGCTTCCTACAGTGATGAGGTATGCGTGCAGAAAGAACAGGTAGAACTTTGAAGAATGCTCACCAGCAGCGATGGCAGTCACGAGAGGAGACAACCAGGAAGATAAATGTAGTGCCAGTAGCCAAGGCAATAGGATCCTCGAGAAAGAAAGAGGTGACCAGTTTTATAAAATCTGTGATGGAAGTGGGATTGGACCTTTATAAGAACTATAATCCTTTGTGACTATAGGTTATAGTTGGGAATGCTAAAAATAAAAGTCAAGCTGTAAGTATTTATTGAGCATCTACTTTGTGCCACATACTGTTTTCCAAGCATTTGGCCGGGAGCAGGAAAAAATACTGTACCAGGCATGAGGGAGCTTATAGTGGAGTGGAGGCATTTAACAGACGTGTACATGATATTTTAGTCTTTTGTGCAGGACTTTTTAATACAGAAAAGCTTTTCTAGTAAAGAATTCTAGCACTTAAGTAGCCTGACCATAGCCTTTTAACTGACAATTGTCTTAGTCCTATCATCCTCCCAAGTAGAGGGAAAAAGGAATGAAGAGGAACATGTAATAGATAGACACACTGGAGAAGCTTGTCATGAAAGAGAGAGGGATTTGGAGTGTACTGAAGTTTCAAAGTTGGTGTCCTGGCAAACTATAAAATATTTTCTATATGTCATAAAACCAGAGCAACTCTTAGGACCATGGAAGAGCTAACATGAAAATGACCACGTTTATGTTTTTGTTTGTTTTGACGGTTCTGGGAATCTGTATTGAAGCCTCGTGAATGCTGGACCTGTAGTGTACCACTGAGCTGCAATCCAGCCACAGTGCCAGGATTTTTTTTTTTTTTTTTTTTTTTTTTTTACAACAGCATTTTCCCCTTGTGGCATATAAACAGGATTACACAGGCCAGGACCAACTATGGAAATCCTCACAGTATTCAAAGTGAAAAAGAAAACTGTGTGCTAATGGTCTGTACTTCTCCACTCTTGAGTGGAGAGGTTATGGGATAGGTGTAAGCTTTGCAGAAATCTAGAATTACCTCACACTGTGCCCTGTTTCTGTGGACCTTAGCCTGGTAAGATGTTTCCTTCACCGAAATGAGTGGGTTGTTCCTCACTCCAAAACTGCAATATTCCTTCTCAGAGTCAGGGGTTTAAAATGCAAACCCCTCATAACTTGTGTGGAAATCTGAGTTCAGTGGGTTTCTTGATGGCCTAAGAATGAGGAAGAATTCTTTCAAAAGCCTGTGATCTCTCTGCTCTTAGGTTTTCCTTCAACTCCTACAACATCTATTTTCTTTGTTCTTTTGATTTGTCAAATCTTCTGGTGTACTGGTGGATTCTTACTTTGATTTTGGTGTATTATCTTTTTCATTCTTAAGAGTATATACATTTTATTAATTATGTTGAGATCAGAAGTATGTGTTGCCTCCTCAAAAGGATCTTGAGATGAGGGCCTTGAGGGGTCTTATGATGCAGTATTGAACCGGACTTGAAAATTAAATTTAAAGCACTGCAGTCAGGACTTAAAGTCCACTTTAGAAATTGCCTTTATTTGAATGGATAAACTTTTATTAAATAAGAACTGATCATAATCTTTGTTTTCTGTGTTCTTTGAGAGTATAAATTTAGCCAAATGTTTGAAATCTGTATCTGAAAGCTATGACTCCTGGCCCATTTGTTTAGATCTTTTTATTTTTTTTAAATTTTTTAATCTTTATTGGTACATTACATATATGTATCATGATTGCACTCCATAATGGGGATTTGTACAGTATAAGACACAACTTAATTCTCATTTTTCCTATAGCCCTACCCACCCTACCGCCCCCCCATAGACATAAAATTTGTTTCCTTACTTTTTTGTTACAATCTCATCATTTTTCTCCCTTCACCCTATTTACTTTGAGCATTTTCTATTTCACAATCTATAACATACAATTCTAGAACTCATTTACATCTTCATTTTCTCATACCAGAGAAAAGATGTGATATGTACCTATCTGTGACCTATTTATTTCACTTCTGAGGATATCCTCAAGGTATGTCCATTTAAGTATAAATGATTCAGACTTACCATTTTCTATGGCAGAGTAATACTCCATTCTGTAGAAGAACCACAGCTTTTTTATCCAGACTACAGTTGATGGACACTTGGGTTGTTTCCAAGATGTAGCAATCACAAATTGGGCTGCTATAAACATGGGTACATGTATGTCATTGTGATATGAGTCTTTTAATTCTTTTGTGTATATACCTAGCAGGACAATGGCTGGGTCAAATGGGACCTCCAATTCTAGCTTTTTGAGGAATGTGCAAACTGATCTCCACAGGGGTTGTACAAGTCTACAGTCCCACCAACAGTCCTGGCCTATTTGTTGGAACCTACCTCCAACTGAGCTTTGAGTTTATAACCAAAGGTGCTTGGAGCTCTTGAAAAGGTGGGCAGTAGGATTAGCTGCTGGGAGCATGAAGAGACTCAAGGCTCCTGCCTGATCCAACATGGGACTGGCACTATGCAGAGCAGAAAAATACTTTTAGATTTATAAAGCTTAGATTTATTTCTCATTTCATGTGGACATTTTAAATGGCAGATATTATCCATATAATAAAAACAATGCTTTGTATTTTTCTTTGCTGTTAAGATACATAGTACTCAACTGATAATAGATACATCATTGAAGAATGATAACTGGAGCAATAAAGTTGTGTGTACTGTGTCAGTTCTCACCAAAAGTGAGTTATCAGCAAAAACAAGTACAGAGTAAAGTATTCACAGGAATGCAATATTCACAAGAATTTCAACACGTTAAAAATATGTTGAGAGGTGGGTCAAATGTCTTTAGAATTCTAGTCATATCTGATTATTCTGGTCAGTATCTAATGATTCTGTTATTGCAAGCACCCTTGTGTTTCATTTCTTTCTTTTTTTTTTTTTTTAGGTCACTTTTATTCAAAACCTTGTGTTTTGTGTAGAAAGAGTTTACCGTGTACCTGACTTTGGTATCTGGGAAAGGGGAAGCAAATATAATAATGGCAGCACAGAGCTACATTCCAGGTAATGTGCCGATTTCTTGGGAATATTTTTGGTTATTTCTATTGTTTAAATATGAGAAATTTGAATACGAATAAAATCAAAGCTTAGACTGAAAGTATGTTTTTTTTTAATTTGTTAATCATCAGCCTGCTATTTTTCTATGCCTGATGCAAACAAAATTCACTTAAAATTAAAGCCTCAAAATTCATTTTCAGCGCTTACACGGAGGCGGAAAAAGAGCATAGTGCCAGTCCCATATTGGATCCCAGCCTCCCTGGGGATCAGTACATGCGTTCAGCCTTCACCATTAATCCACCGGTTGGCCTTCTTTGTGAATTGGAATTGCCATTAGCTGTATACATGCCCTGTAAAATTACATTTTCCTTCCAGATTGAAGAGCTAATTTTTACCTTGCTCAACTATGGTATACTCAGGAAAGTTAACATTCACCCTAAGAAAGTGAATATGTCCATACTGAAAAATCAAGAATTCCCACTTGAATCAAGAACTCTAACAACTGAGGTGCCAGTCTTTAAGTCAGATCATTAAAGATTTTATTTCAAGGGTTGGAAAGTCATGATTTTCTTCTTTTGGTTCTTGAGATTGAATCCTTGACCTTCGCACTGAACTACATTCCCATTCATTCATTCATTTATTTATTTTGAGACGGTTACACCAAATTGCCTAGTCTAGCTTCAAACTTAAAATCTGCCTACTTTCAGTGTTCAGAATGCTGGGATTTTAGGTGTGTACCCCCACACCAGGTTGTGATATTCTTTGACATCTTTTGCATGCCAATTAATCTTCATTATGCAGATGAGCTTTATTCAAATGGAAGGGAAATAAAATTTGCCATTTAGGTTTTGGTGATACGTTTTAAATGAGGTGTGATCAAAAGATAAAGTAAATGTTTAAATTTTTAAAAATATATCACTATAAAAGACACATTGCTGTTAATATCCCTCAGAACTCTCTCTCTGCTTCAAACGTACTTCTGCTCTGCTACTGGGCTGCTGTGGGTGAGTAGCTCTTCCCTGCCATGCCTCTGTGCCATGCTGTCCTGCCTTGGTGCCAGCCCACGCTAGATATGAGCCACAATAAACCTCAGCTTTTAAGTTACAGGTGTTGGGAATTGTGTCCTAGGAATGAGAAAGTGATTAAGATACACACACACACACACACACACACACACACACACACACACACACATATACGCATGCATGCACACACACTTTATAATTTTTATTTTTATTCAAATGTGCAATACATAATGATTATATTCATCACAGAGAGTTGGTCTATATACATAATATACTTAGTTATTTTTGCTTACCTCTCCCTTCTCCCCCTTCTCTCTTACTCTATTGCTGTTATAAAATACCCCTGAAATATGTGGCCTACCTGACTTTGTTGTTTCCTGCTTAATGTATTGGCCTTCCTTATATTGTTCTTATAATTACAGAATGCTTACAGTAGGTGGTCTTTCACATAGATGGGGTTTCTTCCTGATGGTAAACCCCATGGTAGGTTGAAGATACTATCAGTTGAAAGTACATATAATGCATCTCACTTGCCAAATGTCACAACAAGCACACCGTAGAGTATCATGGATTAACTCTGGTAGTAGCACGACTGAGTGGAGCTGTGATTCATTGGCACTGCCCAGTGTTGCAAGAACATCATATGGCACACTGTCATCATGGGAAAGATCACAATTCAAACTGTGATTTCTAGTGAGTGCCTGCATACTTGAAAAATTGAACAATCATCAAAAACTATCATAAGCCAGACACTGTAGTAATGTTGTTATAATTACATATGTAGGTCTTTGCTTTTTGACTTTCTCTGCTACTTTTCCTAGTTTAGTGCTACACAATTTCCTTAGGAAGAGGCACAGAAAAGACAGACCACAGGCTGAGTATCACTGTGATGCTCCCTGAAGGCTCGGCCAGTGGCCGCCTCTCCTTCCCTGGCCACACTGTCAGCAGCCCTTCTGAGTCGCACTCTGTTCCCAAGTAGATTTCTGTACTAAACTCCCTGAAACACGCAGTTGGGCTGTTCTGAGATTGAGATTCCCTTTTGCTGTCTGTGCACCACAGGCCTTAACACTGGTAGTTGCAATCTGTAGCACAGAACAGTGAAGGAATACGCAGTTAAGCCGAGCAGAGGACATTACTGCCCTATATGATAGAAACTAGAGTTGAGAAAGCGCTATGATCCTCTCTTGGCCTCTTTAAATCATATTAGTTAGCAAGTGGTAGAAGCAGAACTGAATTCCAGGTAATTGGCCTCAAAATTCAAAGTTGTTTTTATTATATCCAATACTTTAAAGTTTTAAAAAGTTATTCTAAGTTGAAAAGAACTCTTAGTAAAACTGTGGTAAGTTTTGAGTTTATATTTGTTTAGAGCAGTGCCAAATTCAGCTTACTGCCTTAGACCTTTCTTGATCTTCCTTCTTTCAACTCCAATTTGCTATTATCTCCTCAGTCCAAATTATTGAATTAAATAATGTTTTTAGGTAAATCTTAGAATTTTTTTTCTAAATACCATTTTTCTTCCATTTATTAGAACTTCCTTCTAACAACACTCAGACCTTGCTGGACCTCAGTAAAAGCATCTGTTGCTCTAAACTCTGATTCTCTTGAAATGTTTCCTAAGCAACCGTTCTTTGCACTCTTGATTCTCCTGTAGTTTGACTTTTCTCGGGCAGTCTGCCCCTCTCCCTTTCTCCAGGGTGCCTACAACTAGATTCTGTTTCCTGTTCAACTTCTAGTTCATTTAATACACATATATTTTATACTTAAAATTACATTTTCTTCTTTTTTTTTTTTTTTTGAGACAGAGACTCGCTTTTGTGGTTCAGGCTGGCCCTGAGCTCAGCCTCAAACTCACATCACAGCAATCCTCCTGTCTCTGCCTCCCGAGTGCTGGGATTACAGGCGTGAGCCACCACACCCGGCACTGTGGTATGTGGTACTGGTTGCTGCTGGGGTGAGTCTCCATGTCCAGTATTGTTATGTGATTACTGAGGATCAAACCCGGGTCCTTGCTCTTGCAAGACAGGCGCCGGACCCACTGAGCTATATCCCCGGCCTACATTTTCTTCATTATAATTTTGCTTTCTTTTTATTGTAGCACTAATTCTTAAGTCCTACAGTTACATAGCCAAGTAATCTCAGCCTTTCCATGTTTAATTCAAATATTTTATTCTTTAAATTTTCCTTTCTCCATTAATGTAAAGATATTTCTGCCTCTTGTGAGCTACCTTTAAATTCTACACCTCCTTGTTTTGGTGAAGGGACAAGTTTTTCATATCAAATATGAAATAAATCCCATTCTCTAACTATACTTTTTGGCTCTTGTGAAACAAAAGAAAAACTATATTTCATAAAGTAATATACACAGGTGCAAATGGAAAGACAAATTTTGAATCAATAACTTCTTTGTTTGTTGAGAGCTGGAGATTGAACTCAGGGCCTTGCACATAACAAACATGTATTGTGCCACTGAGCTATATCCCCAGTCTGAAACATTATCTTCTAAGTAGAACATTATATTCAATTATACATTTATTTTCTGTTGAGTATTTTTTTGCAATATAAAGATAATGTTAGAAGTAAAAATCAACTGATTTTTACAGTTTTGTATTATAGTCTAATCTTTTCTAGCAAAGAAGATTAAATAGTAAGGACTGAAGCACCATTTTATTGTTTTAACTGACCCTTTGATTTTTTTTTAACCTTATTTGTATTTTTTTCTTTTTCCTTTCTTGTCCCAGGGATCAAACTCAGGACCTTGCACTTGCAGTACAGACACAGTGCCACTGAGCTAAATCCCCAGCCCCTAAGTAACTACTTTAAACTATATAGTGCTTCTTATGTAAAATAATTGCTTGTCTTAAATCATTTTGGTGTTCCAACAATTGAATTATAATAGAAGAATTTGCCTGTCCGTTCTTCATTTTATGTTTTTGTTGTTCTCGTTCATGAACACCCACTAAACCCATAGTACTAAAAACCTCTTTTTCTTTCTAGAATATGATTAAGTAGTTCAGGAAGTTAAAGTATGTTGTGAATAGGAGATTACAAATTTAATTTTTAATCCCATCAATTACTACTGTGGATGTCTTGATGGATTATAAATCACCTGATCTAAACACCATCATTCTTTTCTGTAAAGTTTTGATTTATATAAAAAATCATTTTATTACAAAGTTCTTCCAAGCAAATATTTCTATATCTTAGCCCTATTAAGTGAATGTTAGAAATCACAATGTTAGATCACTTTGCAAGAATCAAATCAGTATATGCTTTATTTAGTGTAGTCACAAAATGTTAATATATTCCATCCTAAAAATAGAATAAGTAAGCTTTCTGAGAATGTCATATGTCATTAAAACATTTAAATGTTACAATTGTATATAATATATTTGCTAGTTAAATATAAGATCATATTAAGAATGTATTTGGGTTGCTAAGTAGCTTTCTGTTTCCAGGGATTTAAATAACCACCAGATAATAAAACTCACATTTTTATAATTTATAGTACATCTAATTACTTAACCATTTTATTCAGAAAGGGAGTTAAAATGTAAAGAAATCAATAAACATTTACTGTAGGTACCTCTTTGTTTCTTTTGTAATACCACTATATTTAGAAGATGTTTTACAAAATCAAAGTATACTCTCTTTGCTGTTGATTTTTGAATGGTGTCTTAGTGCCTTGTCCAGGTTGGCCTTGTACTCTTGGATTTATGTGATCCTGCTGCCTCAGCTACCTGAGTAGCTTATATCCCACTCAACCTTGGGTGAAAAACAAACAAACAAAACATTCATACTTTCCAATTTCCTAATCTACTACAAAGCTATACTAATTAAGATACTGTGGTTATGACAAGAATAGCTACAAAGATCAGTGTAATAGAATTAAAGTCCAAAACCAAACCCAAATATGTGTGGTCAGTTGATTTTGATAGTTTGAAGTTTTGTTTATCTATAAGAGGTCCAGATCTTCAGCAGGATTTATGTGAAAGACTATCCTTCTACAAATGAAATGCTTTTCATCCCTGTTAAATAAAATGGGCTTATATATACAGGTATATTAATGAGTTTTATATGTCTGCCTCTCTGTCAGTATTACACAAAATTACTATAATAATTAATATAATAAGTTTTGAAATTTATGAAAATGATTTCTCTCATTTTATCTTTTCCTTTCTATATAGTTTTAGCGATTATAATTCCTGTGATTTTCAAAATAAATTTTAGAATAATTTTGTCTGTTTCTACAAATCTAACTTCCATGTATTCATTACTAGTATGTAGAAACATGATTTGCTCTTGCATGTTAATCACACATCTTAAAATTTTGCTGTACTCACTATTCAAGAAGTTTTTTTAGTTTCTTTTTTAATACCTTCCTTGGGATATCTCTACAGACAGTAATATCCCTGCAAATAGGGGTAGTTTTATTTTCACCTCCAAACTATATTATTTTCCTTTCTTGTCCTCTTATACTACCTAGAATTTCTAGTATTATGTTGAAAAATCGTGGGGAAATAGATGCCCTTGCTTTCTTCTCACTTTTGTAGAGATGCCATTCAGTTTTTCTTCTTTATATATCAAATATAACATTCATTTTAAGATTTCTGTGGGTAAAGTTGCATGTAGTTCTCCTATATATTTAGTTTTTCATTTTTTAAAATTATGAAGAGATAATGATTTTTTTCTCCATTGACTGACTGATATGATCATCTGATTTCTTTTTCTTTAGCCTGTTAATATGATTGACTGTATTGATTATTTTTAAATTATTAAATAAGGCTGTATTCCTGAAATGACTCTCACATTAGTCACCATGACAACTTATTTTATGTATTACTGAATTTGGTTTAATATGTTCTTTAAGGATTTTATTTATTTATTTATTTAATTTTTTTGGTACCAAGAGTTGAACTTAGGACCTTATGCTTGCAGACAGGAGCAGCAACATTGAGCTGCATTACCTAGCCCTGCTTTAAGGATTTTAATGTCTAGATTCAAGAAAGTTCTACTGGCCTGTGGGTTTTTTCTTTTATGTAGTTTGTGTGGGTTTCTGGGTAATGCTATGGTAGTTTCATAAAATGAATTCTAAGTGTTTTTGTTTTCTTCTATGGAAGAACGTTTAAGGACTGGTGTTCTTTTTAAATGTTAGGTAGAAGTATCTTGTAACCATCTAGGCCTGCAGATTTTTGTTTTGATCATATAGTGATTTCTTGGGTTACTGGAAAGCTTTCTAGGTTAGGAGTTTCATTTGAGTTGGTAGTTGATCTTTCTGCTTTTCTAGAATTGGTCCATTTCTAATTTGTCAAATTTACCATGTAGAATATTTTAGAATACTTCTTATTGCACTTTCATTGTCTACAGTAGCTACAGTGATATCTCCTATGTTGTTGCTAATATTTTTTCTTTATGTCTTTTGTGTTTGCCATTCTTGTTAGAGGTTTGTAAATTTTAAGGATTTTGTGAAAAGCCAACTCTTTACTTCATACTTTTCTCCTGTTGCTTTTATATCAAATTTCACTGATTTATGTTCTTATCAATGTTCTATCTTTCTGCTTGTTTTGGGTTTAACTTGCTTCTCTTTTATTAGGATCTTAAGGTGAGAGCTTAGTTGATACTTTTTGATATACACAGTTAGCACTATAAATTTCTCTGTTGTTACTGCTTTAGTTTTATTATGAATTCTGGCATGATGTCTTTCTGTTGAAGTCTCTATTTTTTTAATACTTCTCTTGAGATTTTCTCATTGACCCATTTGGATCATGTTAAAGTATATTGAGTTGTTCATAAGATTTAGGAGATTTTCTTGTTATCTTTTTCCTTATGATTTTATTCCATAGGACTGAGAAAATATACAACTTTGAAACTTTGATTCTTTTACATTTTTGAGGTTTTACTTATACCCTAATGGATTGTATTTATAGGATAATGTTTTGGTAAGTATTGATGTATACTTAAAAAAAAATCAAACAACAGCAAAACACCAGTTCCCCCACCTCAAGTGTACTCTTGATATGTAAACTGTTCCCAAAATATTAGTCAATTCTGTTGCTTAGTGGTATGAATTTCTTGTATATCTTGTGTGATTTTTCTCTCCCTTTCAGTTTTGTTAGTTTTGCTTGACATATTTAACAGCTCTATTCCATGCATTTAACATCTTTGTAATTTGTGTATTTAGGCCTTTTTTATTAAATATAATCATAATTTCTTTCTGTATTCTGTTTTTTATTTGTTTTCTTTTTCTTACCTTCAATGGGTACTTGAATGTTGTTTAGAAGTCTATTTCCCTTCATCTGTGGTAGTTTTGGTCATATCTTTTGACGTAGCGATTTTGTGATTGCGTTGCATATTATATTGTATAATACCTCAGTGCATCGATGTCACCCTTTTAATACCTTGATGACAGTATAGAAACCTTACCTCCATTGTCTTATAATGCAGTTATTGTAGCTATAATACAATTGTCTTAAATATTCTTTGTACACATTTAGAAGCACATAATTAGTGGTACAAGTTTTGCTTCAACTGCCAGCCATTGAATTTGAGAAAAAAAGTTTATTGTCTTACCCATATTTTTGTTTACCATGTTCTTCTTCTACCTCCACTCCCTTCCTTCTTTTGTTCCTTTCTTCTTTCCTTGTGTGAGTGTTCCAAGATTTTTAAAGTTTCCATCTCTTAATTTTTAAGTTATTACCTTTCTGTTTATAGAGCTGCCTATAACCCTTTTTGAAGTACAGGTCTGTTGGTAAGATATTCATTATTTTTCCCTGTCTGAGACTATCTTGCTTTCCCTTTGATTACTAAATAATATATTTGCTAATATAAGATTCTAGGTTACCATTTTTTTTTCAGTTCTTGAAAACTCTTGTGTATTTCTACATTTTATAATTTCTAATATGCAATCTGCTCTTTTAATATTTTTTTTCCATTTAGAGGTAAGATGTTTTCACTGGCTACCTCCAGGGTTTGGTGGTGATATTATTTTGATTTTTTTTTTTTTGGCTTTAATTTTCAGAAGATAAAGATTTGTTTTTAATTTTTGTGCTTTTTATTCAGGTTGATGAATGTGGAGTTTATGCCTCTTGCTATGTGGGAATTTTTCTGTTATTACTTCTGGAAGTACTTTTTCATCTCCACCCTCTTTCTCCTCTCTTTAGCTACTCCAGTGATATGAATATTTAATCTTTTGTTGTGTTCCTATAGTTCCTGGAAGCTCTGGTAATTGATCTTTTCAGTCTGTTTTCTCTCTGTTGTTCAGATTAGGTAATTTTGATTGTTTTGTTTTCTGGGTTATTCTTTCTCCTGTCTCCTTTATTTTGCCATTGAGAGTATCCATTGAGCTCTTTATTTTGATTTTTGTAACTTTTAGTTCCAAAAATTTTGCCTGAGACTTTCTGTTTGTTAATTAAGGCTCCTTTTTCATTAGTCTCAGCTTATTCATAACTGTATATTAAAGCATTTTTTAAAATCATGGCTGCTTTGAAATCTTTGTTGAATAACAATAACATCATTGATTTCTCAGTGTTAGCCTTTATTGTATTTTTTCATTTGGTTTGAGACCTTCTTGTTTCTTAGTATGAGGACTGGTTTTTATTGGAACATCGATGCATTATGTATGATAAGCCTTTGCATTTAATTTTAACTTTCTGAGTTATAATATTTTGATGTGACAAAGAAAATGGAAAAAGGTTACCTTATTATGGCCAAGTAGGGTTATGAGACCACGGATTTTTTTACTACCCAGGGTGGGTGACTTCTTATTCCTCCTGGATCTCAGTAAAATATCTGGGTCCATAGCTAGTCTTCACAAATACTACCTGGCTGGGAAGAATAGCAGTGTCTCATTACTTGTTCCCATTTGCCCTGTATTTATGTGGTTGGAGTAAAGTTATATTTCTACTCTGTATTTTCTTTGATACTATGCCAATAAATAAAGAAGGCTTTCCTAATACTTATTTATAGGAGCAGAACTCTAGTCTCTCCATGTAGTCTGTCCATGGACACCAAAGTGTGGGGAAAGGCAAAGGGAGAATTACTGCCATCTATCTGGAGTGAGGGCCTTGATCTCCTCTTTATGGTTCTTTGCATCTCCATGGCTGAGATGGTTTGGGTTCAACGTGGTGCTTTGTGGTGGATTCATGATGTAGAAGTCTCCTTCCCACATGGCCTGTGCTAAAGTGCGTACAGCTAAGATAACAGTATCTTCTGAGTTTGTATTATTGAAAGGTGTTCTATTCTGCTAAGCTGTGCTTTTCCTGATCTGTTAGCTAGAAAGGGTTGGGTTTGATTGGTTTACTTCACAGTGTCTCTTTTGGTACCTCCTGGTTGTCCTTTAGCTGTTGTCTAGTATCTATACGGCAAAAAGAAAGGCCAGAGATCTTACCACAGTGTTGTTCCTAGAGTGCTGACATCCAGTTCATCTCCTCCTCATCTTTCTGAGCCTCTTTATGTTTGCTTTATATGTAATATTCAGAATAGGGAAAATTATACCTATTGCATTTTCTCATTCGTGTATGTTTAAAATAAGCATCTGACTTATTTACTATTCTATAATAAAAATAATGAGATTCGTTATGTAAACAGCCTTTAAAACTGTAGATCATATAAGCAATCCATACCCTGCGAATACCTCACTGGCCACAGAAGCCATGCTGCAAGCCTATCAGGGTGCCCGATGCCTTGTGCCATGTTTTACCTGGGAACTCCCTTGGTAGTACACATCCCATCCTGGCATTTCAGTGGATGGGTGGGGAAATAGATTTTCCTCCAGAAATTAGGCAGTAGGGCAAGCCACAAGCATGATGGGCAGTGAGCAAGTGAAGAACCAATGGAAAAGTGTTCAAGAATCTCTTGTGTGGGCTTCTGAATGTGTTGCTGTGGTCCACAGAGAAGGCTGGAGAAGGTAGCTAGGAGATAATGAATCAGTTACTACAGCCTTAAAATAAAGTTAGTGTCTCTTTGACCTTCCAAATTGTTGCTATGCAGCTTATTTTATTTTTGATTTTTTTAATCAAATAAACAAGAGGGGTTTTTCTCTGGGAAAAAATTAAAATGTAGATCACGGTATCAAGAATAACTTAACAGTGATTTCCGATCTCTCTCTCTCTTTCTTTCTTTCTTTCTTTCTTTCTTTCTTTCTTTCTTTCTTTCTTTCTTTCTTTCTTTCCTTTCTTTCTTTCTTTCCTTCTTTCCTTCTTTCTTTCTTTCTTTCTTTCTTTCTTTCTTTCTCTGTGCTGGGGATTAAACTCAGGGCCTTGTACATATTGGGCAAACTCTTCACAACTGAACCACACTGTAGTAATAGTTGTGAGATTTAAAGTACATTCAGACACCTGGAAAGGCTTTTTTTATTTCCTTTCAGAAGTGGGGATAGAACCTAGAGGCTTCCAGGCAACTGCTGTACCACTGAGTTGCAATTCTGCTTTTAGGGGCTCATTGGCCCTGACTAGTGAAGCTGCTGTAGAAAAGTGCAGAAACCCACACCAGTTCCCCAGATGGGACCCTTGCTATGGCCCTGAGGGGTAACACTGTAATCACAGATTCAGAGGGTGCTGGATTGATGACAGCTCATTAATTTCTAGGGAGGTTAATACATATGCAGGTGCTTCGATGCAACAAATTTACAGTAAGTTATCTGGACATTAGATCTAAACTTTTTAAAAGTATGTTGTATTTAATGAAATGTGTTATTCCATTTTGTAACACTATTATATGTGGCATTTGAAAGGCCAAAGGAATAGAGGGAAGTAGTGATACAGAAGGAATTACTGCTTATTTTATTACCAAAAGAAGAATATAGCAAAAAGTGAGAGACGGTGATCAAGTATTTTGTGAGCATAAAATAATGCCTGTTTTATTGAATCCTAGAAAAAGAACGTTTAAGTGGATACATTAAACCATGCTCTGTAACAAGTGTATGACATGCAAAATCATTTTTAAAGCTCAGAATTGACATCAGGAAAGCTCTGTTACATTGATCTGAACTAATGATGCCCAACCTGGTCATTACTGCACATATCATCCTAATACACATTCCTCTAAAGTTCATTTTTTTCCTTGAGTTAGTGAATAGAAATGAAACTAGAATTAAAACTGCTCCCATCAGTAGTATGACCGATAGCCTAGATCAAGGTGAACCTGAAAATATTTTTCCCAGATGATCAGTAACTCTTTAAAAGAAAAATTAAAATAGTAAAGTGTCAGAATGGTATCTCTTAGGCATTGTTCTCTTATGGAAGTTATTATAAGTGTTAATAAAAAACTGGCTTGTGAATATTCATCAGATAATGATTCTTATTTTGTAGCTAGGCATTTCAGAGTAATAAATTATTTCCTTTTTTCCCCCCCTTTTTAGCTCTGTTGGCTTAGCAAAAGCAGCTCTAGAGGCAATTAATGGATTTAACCTTTTTGGCAACCAGGTAAAAAAAAAAGTTCTTGATTATTTGAATTGCATGTTTAATTAATTTTGATATTCATTAGCAAAGTCATTTTCTTATAATCATTACATGTCTGAAATATAAGTAGCAGCCTGTGTGTGGACAGCTTTTCATTTGAAAATGATCTGGCAGTTAAATTTTAGTTTTTTTGCTAAAAAGCATTGTTTTAAACATCTCTTTATAAATAATTCTAATGTTTTGGTTCAGTCAGTGACTTCCTCAAGTTTCTTACTTATTTCTTAGGGGCTTCATTCTTTTTTTAATATTCCTAGTATTATATAATCTGTGTCAGTTTTCACATTGGTTTCAATTGAGTATATACAATGCAGAGAGAAGTTTGTGTAATGTATGGACTCAGATAGTAGGAAGTTTTGATCCAATTTCACCTTTTACTACATGTGATTATTTGTCTGTAATCTCATTTACCTGAGGATAAAAGGAAAAACCTAAAGGTCACTATAAATTTTTATAAAATTGTTAACCAGTTTTTGCACAGAAAGAAACTAATCAGCTTACCATAGATTTATTTGTCAATGGAAGGAAGTAGAATGTAGAAATAAAGATTTCTATTCTGGATCTAGAAGCAGGCTAAGGCTTTTAGTAATTTTTATAAAGAGTCTCAAAATGGCAAGGCAATATGAAATTCCTCACATAATTAACCCTCCGCTATTAAAATACTAAATTCATGAAGATACATTTTATGAAACTGCACAGATATGAGGCAGTTATAATACTCTGTATCTGGAATCTTGAATTTAAGAACGTTTCAGGGTATAATATGATATCACAACTTCCTCTCTTTCCCACCGTCCGTATATAATCTCATCTCTTTCTAGCTCCTTCTGGAGGACAGGTTCTAGTTATACCTAGGATATGAGGAATGGCTACAGGCAGGACTGGGAGGAGAATGATACCTCTTCTGGGTGCTCCATAATTAATCCTGCATTGAAGACTTCCTATACTACTGCATTCATGTATGCAATGGATGGATGGATAGATGGATGGATGGATGGATAGATGGATAGATAGATGGATAGATAGATAGGTAGCTAGAAAATTAAAGAATGGGATTATATTATTTAGGACAACATCACCATATGCTTTGTACCAGACAAAAGAAGTTGGCTGTTTACATTATCTCCATAGAATAATGGAGAGATTTGCCAAATTTGTCATCCTACTTCATTATTTACAAATTATTCTACTTAGATTGTATCTTTTAAAGATTCACTTCTAGGTGATTTGGCAGGCAATTAATTTTATTAATTATCGCCCTCAGGATAAATTATAACTCCTGTTATTTTGTATATTCACAGGCTTCTAACTTATTACACTATTTATTTTCTGGATGTTTTGTTGTAACTGATTAGCTTTTATTT
Organism: Petromus typicus; assembly: GCA_004026965.1. Classification (NCBI taxonomy): domain Eukaryota; kingdom Metazoa; phylum Chordata; class Mammalia; order Rodentia; family Petromuridae; genus Petromus; species Petromus typicus. The sequence continues at coordinate 8,896 of PVIR01011034.1, read as the reverse complement.
CTCCAAAAATTCAGATCTTAGCTTTGGTCCTCACCTTCTCTGCTTCTCCAGGCACTCCTGTATAATTATTACTCTTATGTAAAAGGTGCTACGTGGTATTTAATTGTGCATTGCCATGTGTATGCCACATGTATTTTTTTTTTTAACAGTTGTCTTGACCTGTATATTACCCAAGTTCCCAGAGGGCACATTCAAACTTGCTTGTTTACCACAAAGCAGAGAGCCCAGTTCTTTAGCAGCTGCTGGGTAACACTTTGTTGAATGAATAAAGATAGGAGATCGGGACTCACATGACAGGAAGGACACTGAAGTATCCACCTAGTTGTTCAGAGACAGCCTCACTCATTCCCTCTTTATTAATTTACTTGCTGGAGTTAAAGATGTAAAAAAAAAAACCACCCATTCTGCACAAGAAGTTACTTTGTAAGCTAATACTCATGTATAAAAGCAAGTTAATCAGAAAAATATATAGCTAGTGAGTCTGATATTTGGATCTAGAATTTGGTGCTATCAGTTTCGAAGTTTTAGTCTAGTGATTGATATGAGGTCTAGTTTAGGATAAGGGCACCTTTGACGTTGGTGAGAATAGGGATGAGGTTTAGAAAGTGTTGTTGAAGCGATATGAGGTGTATGATAGTTTTCTCCACATTTGTTTTTTGAGTATTCTCTTGTAATAGAAGCAGTCTTTATATTCCCATTTCATTCAGTCTTTTCAAATATTTAGCCCTTCAGTAAAACAAAGTCATATTGACTTACAACCGTGCTGTTGAATGTGGAAGGCATTAATTGGTAAATGATAACAAAAGTTTAATGTCCTAGCAGACCAGTCGGTATTTTCTGTCATATGTATAGTGTTTCCTCTTGTCTGTTTCGTCTCATCTTATCTCATGTTGTTTTGTTTTGTTTGTACTAGGCATTGAACCTATGGTCTTCACACTGAGTACATTCCTAGCCCTTTTTTATTTTTCCTTTTGACTTAGGGTTTCACTAAATTTGCCCAGATTCGGCTGCAGCTTTCCATCTTCCTGCCTCAACCTCTGGGATTATAGGCATGCATCACTGTACTTGCTCCACACTCTGGCTTCTCTTCAGACCAAATAAATTTTTTGCCTTTTACTGTACTTGCTTCATATATCTATCATTCTATTTGAGGCCTTGTGTTCCTATTTGAAAGATTTTTTTTTAATTTAAGCATGATAATTGTATAATCTAGTGATTAAACCATGCTTTCATACCAGACTTGATTTTATATTTTCTCTGTTGAATTAATATTTAGTAACCTTTTCAGTAAAATAGAGATAATAATACTTCTATGTGGGGACTTCATTAGATAAGCCACATGAAATATTATGTTCAGTACTGCACACATAAGGACTAATAGCAAGGGTTGTTAACATTATTTTTGAAATTTTTGTCATCTTAATTTCTAGATTTATTTAAATTTATTAGTTTGATCATATAATCAACATTCTTTGTGAGAATGTACAACTCAGATTATGAATCCAAATTACCTCTTGCTTTATTCCTTTTTACATTAAGCCACTTATATTTGTACTTTCATTAAGATAAATGCAATTGTCTCATAAAATTACTCATTTGATTTAGATGGAAAACAAAGGAAAAATGTAAAAATAACCTTGTTATAATTCTGTGATTAATATATCTGTTGCAAGAAATTTGAGAAATACTGCAAGTACTACAAAAAAAAGTTAACATTTTAGTAATCCCATATTAAAATGCAGTCAGTTTTAGCACTGTTGTGACATTTCACATGGTAAGAATATCAGATGGTTTACAAGTCCGTAAAGTGTGTTTCTGTTTCTCTTTACAGGGCTGTTCATGGTCAGTTATATTTGTGGATCTTGATGCTCACAATCGCAACCGACAGACTTTGTGCTCGCTGTTACCCCGAGAATCGAGATCTCATGTAAGATGTTTTCACAATAAGTTACAATGAACTATCATTTACAGTTTTATATAATTTCATAGTAATTTCCCAAGAAAGCACCCTAAAATGTTAGGAGTCATCCAGAAAGATCAGAAAGAAATAAATCTGCCTCTATTCGTGTGCCCTCCGTAAGCGGAATGTTGAGGGTATAGTTGCGTAGGCCTTTGAGTCTTTTGTAAGACTGTAGAAAACTCGACATTGTTTTTCCTTTTGGAAAGAAACAACGTTATGCCAAATGAATCATTTTGCGTGGAATGTTAGCAAACCATAATTCATCATTTACACAGTATTGCTCTTGGATAAAATTTCCTGTTTCTTTTCTCTCATTAAACTTACATTTTTTTCTTTCACTGATGAACTTTTATGCTGATTGTACCCTATTGCACGCTTTTCTAGGAATTATTTGTGGTTTTATTCTTTAAAAATACCCAAAAGAGAATAACATAACTGTTTAAAAATAGCTTTTGTGAAAGTAATAAAAGGTTATGACAAAGAAAAACAAGACCATAAATAAGCATTATTTGCTTATTTAACAATATGCCATCTCTTTATTCTATCCCTCAAATATAATATTAGGGTGACAACATTTGGCAATACATGTTTCTACATATTTTTATTCATAAGTATATATAAGAATCTATTTTCTTCATAAATATATATATATAATTTTTTATTTTACAAACCCAGAAAAATGTTGTTCATAATGATTGTTGCCCTAGGTCTATGAATAAACATTTTGTTAATACAGTAAGGCAATTTCTGTCGCATACTTTTTAACTTTCTGCAATATCAATTTTAAGCCTGTGAATTTACTAAACTAATGTTTACTCTTTAATTTTTTTCTCTTTTAAGCAAAGTACTAGACAGATTAACCTGTAGTGGTTGTTAGTGAGTTTTACTGATGGTACTGGGGATTAGACCATTGCCTTTTCAGTGAGCTATATCATCAGCTCCCTTTCCTTTTAAAAAAATTTTGAGACATGTTCTGATGATGTCAGTAATTTGCTTAGGCTTGACTTGAACTTACAGTTCTCTGCCCTCAGCCTCAGCTCAGTGTGCTAGGATTACAAGCATGCACTACCACCCTGCTTAGGTAGTGTTAAGTTTTTGTGCATTGCTTTAATTAATATTTTACAGTTTGAGCCAGTGTTGAACTTTGAAAATTCTCTTTATTGTTGAGTCAAGTTTTATTTCCTCTGGCAGGTTCACTGAAGCATAACATAGAAACATTTTTCCTGTGAAAAAGCAAAGTCATTATCAGTTGGGTGACCTCTTTAGACTTTCCATTTCTAAGATTCTCCTTGGGCGGTGTTGGACATGTCACCGCAGACACTTACAGTCTCTTCCTTGTTCACTCAGAACACAGATGCTGCCTTGCTCCCTTGCATCAGTTATCCTGCATTTGCCCTGGATGATGAAGTGCTGTTCAGCCAAACACTTGACAAAATAGTGAGGAAATTAAAAGGAAAATATGGATTTAAGCGTTTCTTGAGGGATGGTTATAGAACATCATTGGAAGATTCCAACAGACGCTACTACAAACCAGCTGAAATAAAGGTATCAAAAATATTTCATTGCAAGGTACCGAGTTCCCCATTGCCACCCACAACAAATTTCATAAGAAATATTTCATAGTACATGAGTGTGGTCCAAAGCGCAGATTCAGGAGGCTGATTTGTTACATTTTTGTTCCAAATCTACTCCCTAATGGCTGTATTGCCTTGGACAGGTTGATCAGCCTGTATGTTTAGTAATCATTGGTAAATAATGATAGTACTTATACTATGAGATTCTTGTGAGGAATAAATGACTATGTATATAAAAGTGCTTAAATCCATATATAAGAAGTGTTATTACATGAGGTCCATTTGTTCCTTGTGGACCATATTGAACAACTTTCCTATCACATTTTCTTCCATTGCCTGTTTGTCTTATATAAGTTTCTAGTTATAATCCAGCTTTCACTCTGGTAAGCAAATGCTTTTATTAAAACTGCTCTTTCTTTTTTTCTTTCTTTCTGGTACTTCTCTTGGAAATACAATTCTCTAAATGTTTTTCTTTAAAATATAAAAATTTTCTTTAAAGTAGATATTCCAGATACATATATCCTTATGTATGGTTTATACTAGCTACTTTAAAGTCATTTTAAATATTGTAAATTTCTAAAACAGTTAGCACCCTTGCATATTGTGGAAAACTTGCTTTAATAGGAAGATTGAAAATTATTTTTGTACTGTTCCTTTTAACTTTGATTCACTCACTAAATATAGGTGTGATTTCTATGAGTCTTTGTATAGAACATTTCTAAGCAACATTAGACCTTGTAATTGCCAAGTAACGTGCCACTCTAAAATTCAGTATACACTTTGTTTTGCAAGACAACTAAGCATGCTTTTATCACTTTCTTTACTTTTCCAGTTGACTTTCATTTGGGAGCATTGCAGTCATTTCATTGTATACAATTTTAAATTTTACAGTAGTACTAGAGTCTGAAGGTTGGGATAAAAGATGAGTTTATCCCTTAGCACCTTCAAAATTTTCTTTCCCACTTACTTCATTTCTTGGGCTGATTTATCTCCTTTATATTTTAGTTGAGTCAGCTGCAATTGTTCATACTGTCAGTGTTGAATCAGCCCAGCGGGCTTCCTCCACTGCACTTGCTGCTGAGCCCGACCCACAGAACCACACCAGGAAATGATTCCGGCCATGCTCATGCTCTGGACCCTGTGTTGGCCCATCCCCCTCACTGCTTTCACTTCCTATCCCTTCCGCTCCGTGACCCTTTGAAAGCTTTTTCCGTTTTTCCTTATTTATCCATGTCTGTAGTATTTTGTTCCTTATTTCCTGCTGGGTAGCCTTTCATTTCCTGGAACTTCGTCTGCTGTACCTCTCCTTCACCCGTACATGCAGAACGTTCTTTCTCCTTTCTGATGCTCACCCCATATATGGATGCCCTGTTCTGTTCTCTTTTACTTTTTCAGGCATCTCACTGAGAATTTTCTTCTCTGATAATTGATAGAGGAATGTATATCTCTTCTTCTTTTATTCTCATCTTCCTCTCTTTTTTCTCCCTCACTTGGAATAGATTTCTTTTCCTTGACCTAAACACATGATATTCATCATTTTTAAAAATACAAAAACCCTCCTTCTACCGTAATCCTGTCTATCTCCCTTCCTCTGGCTGTTTGTAGGCACATTTCTGGGAATCCTGGTGTAGACCTTGTTTGCCCCAAACTTGTTCAGTCTTGTCCAACCTTATTTTGTTCAATCCTCTTTCTTGGAACTATCTCCCCCATTTGCAGTAATCCAGTTTCTATCCTGTTCTCTGCTTATGTCTGTCATTGTCCCTCTCAGTATTCTCTTCCTCCACCCCCACTAAACATTGCTCTTCTCCTGTGCCCTTTCCTCAGCCTTACTTGCTTTTCAATCTATCCAGGCTCACAGCTATCACTACTAGTAGTAATTATCTCTAACTCATTTGGTTCCTCTCAGTGCCCTGAGCATCTGTGCTACTTTTTTGGACATCTTTACTTAGATGTCCTATAGTCTGTAGTTCGCTTCCATCTTTCATCTGCCCAGGTCCCAAACCTGAGTGTCATTCTAGGCTACCTGTCTAGCTCCCAAAGGCTGACCATTTTAGCCTTCTTAAAATATCATGCCCCTTTCTTGCTTTTATTCCTTGGTTTAAGTCAGTGATTGTAGTGATTATAGTAGTTGGTGGTTTTAGTGGTCACACTTGGGACAGTTTTGTCTTCTGAGGGACATTTGACAAGATCTGTAAACATTTTTGATTGTCACTTTAGAGGGTGCTACTGGCATCTGGAAAGTAGAGACTGGGGATGTTACTAAATATCTGTACAGCACTGGATATTCCCTCCAACAGAGAAGTATTTGTCCCAAAACATCAGTAATAATTAAAGCTAGGATGCCTGGTCTAGGCTTTTGTCTTTTTTCTTGCTGGATTGCTCTAGCAGCCTCCTGGCTGGAGTCCTTATATCTGGCTGTACAGTTCTTTTCCATTCTGCCAACTGCCCAGTCTTGCAAGTCACTGTGATGTTGCTCTATTCCTCAGCAGGCCCTGTTACTTCAGGCCAAGTCTCATTCTCTCAGCATGACCTCTAGCCTGAGCTGCCTATTGGGCTTTAAATTTTTATTTGTTTGCTTTTGCTTGTTTTTTTGTTTGTTTGTTTTTTTGTTTATTTGTTTGGAGACAAGGTCTAACTATGTAGTCCAGGCTGACCTTGAACTCGTGGTTATCCTCCTACCCCAGCCTCCCAAATGTTGGGATTACAGGCATACGCCAACCACCACACCTGGCTTGGGAATTAAAGCTTTGCTTATTCTAGCAATACTGTACAGTTTGTACTCTTGTTGGTTCTGTGTGTGCTTACCCCTAAGCTTAGCTCTTCACCGAGGCTATTGAAGCACTAGCTGAAACATATTTTTGTTCTATAAACCCTTCCCTGACCCTTGATGCAGCCACCAAAGTTTCATTCCCCATTCCAGATGTACCACGTGTGCCTATGTCGTTCTGAACTGTAGTTATTTACATACATGCCAGCCTCCACCAGAGGCTGTGAATCTCTGGGGTAGTTGTTGGTCATTTGTCTTCATATCTCTGTGTAGCTGGTGTTAAGCATTAGTAAGTGCTCAGGAAATTTTTATTAAATGATTGCCAATTGATGGATTGAATAAATGAACGTTTGAATAAAAAGAGTCCTGAGAACTTTTTTATAAAGAGACCAATGATGTATATAAAATCATTTTTACTTGAAGTTACTACTATAAAATATTTTTATATATAGCCTAAATTGTTCTAATTTGTTAGTAAAAATTTAATATTTTATTTTGTTTTAGCTATTTGATGGCATTGAATGTGAATTTCCCATATTTTTCCTTTACATGATGATTGATGGTAAGTAAGCGTTTTCCTGAAATTTAAGCTGTAGGATATCAGTGGTTTTAAAAGAGCAGAAGTGAAATATGAGTCCTTTCAGCAAGCAAATAGAGCACAATTCAGAGATGTTAACTGCTCAGCATTTTTATATGCTACTGTTTCACTTGCTGAGCAAATGTTAAATCATGTAAAGAGTTTTAAAACTACCTTGAAATATGTAAGAATGATACTAATATATCATTCTTATTTACAAAAGCTTTTTATTAATAGTCATGAATACTATAATCACAACATTGTAAATACCTGCAACATGACTATAAAATCAAATTCTTAGAAAAATATCTCACACATTTGCATTACTCTATCATTTAACAAAAAAATTACTACAATAATTATGAAAGAGCTAATAAACTTTTCTAAAGTGACTTTGTGATGCTTACCGAGCAGAGAACCGAACAAGACTGGGAATCTGACCATTTGTATTTGATTTTATATTTTGTTATTTGATTTTATATTTTACATTGCAGGCATTTTTAGAGGCGACCCCAAACAAGTCAAGGATTATCAGGACCTTCTGACTCCGGTGCTTCATCAGACTACAGAAGGTACGACTCTCACCACAGAATGTTCTTGAGAAGTGAAGAAATGAGTCCTGTGTGATATACAACAGGAGGTCATAAATGAAATTAAAAAGAGTAGTCTATTAATTTTTTAAAAATCTTTTTACAAAACATTAAGCTAGACAAGGATAGAGTTGAGCACAGGTACATGGATGGCAGTGCTATACTAGTTTGCATGTGGATGATTTTTTTCATGTTATCTAGGGTGTAGCTTTTCCACTCTGTGTGTTGTGACAGTAACATAAAATGGTTAGTATTTTTCCTGATCATCCAAAAGGCCATAATTAAGTGGATGTTGCCTCTTCCTACACAGAGGGTGCTCGGAGAAGCCCTCATTTTGTCTGAGGGCATTTGCTTTGCCAAGAAACACTCTAGCCTCCTCTTTGGAGTTGCTTCTAAGGCTTTTAACATTGTATTTTCAATATTTGCGACTGTGCTAAGATCTCATCCTTTGAGGATGGGTATAATATTTTATAAACGGTCAAATTCCCAGTCTTCTTCGTTCTCATTGATTTCAGTCAAACTCCGACGGGGTCATAACAGAACATAATTGTCTATTCTATATAACTTGAAAATTAATTCTCAAAGGTGTTCCACAGGCAATTTTCTAGACATCTTTAGGATTGGAAGTATTAAGGAGAATATGAATGTTCTCATGAAAGAACAGCTTTTAAACCATTTATATGGAAGTTAAAAATAATGGTGTACTGGCTTTTAAAAAGGCAGTATAATCAATTTTAAGATGTATATCTGTGATATTTGATGTTTTTCATAAATATCTTAGAGTAAATGTTCATATTTTGTGCCCATCTTTTATAATTTGTGTAATGTTAAAAATTGAGAAATATTTATGGATAAACATTGGATTAACAATAAATACTGATTTTAAAAAACAGTTGCCTTAAAATATTAAGTCACAAATAAACATTAATTTTTAAAAGCATGTATGTCTTTATGCTTTAAATAACCACTTGCCTAATCAGTGAAATAATGTAATAAATGTAATACTTGAAACCTCTTGAATCAGCTGTGTCCTCTTAGAACACTGAAGATCTGAGTCTCACATACTGCCTAAATGCTTCATTATGCTTGGAAAGTGGGGTCCAAAGTAATCTTCGTAGGTTATAGATCATGTCACTGGTTTTATACATACATATCAGTATTGATTGATACTTGAAGCTAACAAAATTTTAAGGAAAGCTTTGTAATTTTATTAGGAAAATTAAGTTTACTATGGGTTGATATTATAAAAAAATACTCTAAAAAGCTACTGCTCCTTAAAGAATAGTTCAATTTCTATAAGAAAAATTTAAATCAGTCACAAGGAAAGGTGAACTTTTTTTCTTAAGTGATATTAAATAGTAGATAATGGGCTTAATATTTAAATAGGGATTTCTTTGCTCTAAGCAGTGGCTCAGGGTTACAATTCTT